>CAKNXH010056044.1:348-10380 GCA_932178445.1 Andricus quercusramuli | reverse complement strand
TTTTTGGGTAGAAAATTAATCTTATTTGTTGAAAATTCAACTTCATGGTTGAAAATTCAACTGTTTGGTAATAAATTAATATATTTAGTTAAAAAGTCGTCTTTTTGGGTAGAAATTTATTCTTGTTTGTTGAAAGGTCAACTTTGCAGATGAGAATTCAACTATCTTGTTATAATTTCATCTTTCTTGATTGAAAATAATTTTTTTTGTTAACAATTTTCCTTTCTGATTTGAAGTTTCGCTGTTTTCTAAAACATTCGACTTTTTTAGCTTAAAAACTTTACTATCTTCTAAGAAAATTTGTGCTTTTGTCTTGAAAATTCAAATATTTGATTGAATTTTAATCTTTTCTGTTTGAAAATTCATCTTTTATGATAGAAAAGTCATCCTTCTTGGTTAAAAATTGATCTTTCTTGTTTGAAAAGTCACTTTTTGGTCAAAAATTCGCTTTTTGGCTTGAAAATTTTACTATTTGGATAAATCTTTAACTATTTTTTAGAAAATTTGTCTCTTTTACTGGGAATTTACTAAATTGTTTGAACATTGGATGTGATGCTAGTTTCTCAAAATTTTTAACTAAATAGTAGAATTTTGAAACTAAAAAAGATCACTTTTTAACAAAAAATGTTGTGGTTAAATTTTCATTGAGGTGTATTAATTTTCAAAAAAGAAAAAAGAACTTTTCACAAAAGTGTTTAAGTTTGTACTAAATACTTGAATTTTCTATCAAAAGTGTTAAAAAATTTTTGATATCAGGTTGGAAAGTCCTTAAATTCAAATATTTGGTTGATAGTTCATGTATTTAGTTAAAAACTAATCTTTGTTTGAAAATTGATATTTTTATATTTAAAAATGATCTTTTCTCGTAAAAAATTCATGTATTTTGTTGATAATTCGTCTTTTTTCTTGAAAATTAATCCTTCTGATTAGAAAATCAACTTTTCGGTTGAAAATTTAACTATTCTGCTGAAAATTCGTTTGAGAATTAATTTTCTTGGCTGAAAATGTAACTATTCCAGTTCTGGTTGAAAATTGATAATTTGAATTGAAAATCGATCTTTTCTGGTAAAAAAATCATGTATTTTGTTGATAAATCGTCTTTTTTGGTAAAAAATTAATCCTCTTGGTTAGAAAATTAACTTTTTGGTTGAAAATTTAGCTATTCCATTAAAAATTTGTTTTAGAATCAATTTTCTTGCCTGAAAATGTAATTATTTCATTTTGTTGACAATTGATATTTTAAATTTAAAATTGACATTTTCTTGTTAAAAATGATCGTGTTTTCTTCATAATTCGTCTTTTTTGGTAAAAACAATGATCCTTCTTGGTCATAAAATTAACTTTTTGGTTTAAAATTGAACTATTCTGCTGAAAATTCGTTTTTTTTTTCCTTTTTGGCTGAGAACAAATTTTCTTGGCTGAAAATGTAACTACTCATGTTCTGGTTGAAAATTGATCATTTGAATTGAAAATTGATCTTTTCTGGTAAAAAATTTTTGATAAAAATTTAACTATTCTGCTGAAAATTCGTTCAAGAATTAATTTTCTTGACTGAAAATGTAATTATTCCCTTTTTGGTTGAAAATTGATATTTCAAATTGAAAATTGATCTGTTTTGGTTAAAAATTCGTGTAGTTTGTTGATAATTTGTCTTTATAGTAAAAAAAATCTTCTTTAGAAAATCAACTTTTTGTTGAAAATTTAATTATTCTGCTGAAATGTTTTTTTTTTTGTTGTTGAGAATTAATTTTCTTGGCTAAAAATGTTTTTATTCCAGTTCTTGTTGAAAATTGATAATTTGATCTTTTCCGGTAAAAAATTCATTTATTTGGTTTACATTAATCTTTTTCGGTAGAAAATTATTCTGTTTTGTTAGAAAATCAACTTTTTGGTTAAAAATTTAACTTTTCTGCTGAAAATTGGTTTAAGAAATAATTTTATTGACTGAAAATATAACTATTCCATTTTTGGTTGAAAATTGATCTTTTAAATTGACAATTCCTCTTTTCTCGTAAAAAATTTATGTATTTTGTTGATAAATTGTCTTTTTTGGTACAAAATTAATCCTCTTGTTTAGAAAATCAACTTTCGGTTGAAGATTTAACTATTCTGCTGAAAATTCGTTTAAGAATTAATTTTCTTGACTGAAAATGTAATTCTTCCCTTTTTGGTTGAAAATTGATATTTTAAATTGAAAATTGATCTGTTTTGGTTAAAAATTCGTGTAGTTTGTTGATAATTTGTCTTTATAGTAAAAAAAATCTTCTTTAGAAAATCAACTTTTTGTTGAAAATTTAATTATTCTGCTGAAATGTTTTTTTTTTTTGGTTGAGAATTAATTTTCTTGACTGAAAATGTAACTATTCCAGTTCTGGTTGAAAATTGATCTTTTCTGGTAAAAAAAATTCATTTATTTGGTTAAAAATTAATCTTTTTCGGTAGAAAATTATTTTGTTTTGTTAGAAAATCAACTTTTTGGTAAAAAATTTAACTTTCCTGCTGAAAATTGGTTTAAGAAATATTTTTCTTGGCTGAAAATATAACTGTTCTATTTTTGTTTGAAAATTTATATTTTATATTTAAAAATTGATCTTTTCTCGTACAAAATTCATGTACTTTATTGATGAATCGTCTATTTTGTTAAAAATCTAATTCCCCTGGTTAGAAAATGAAATTTTTTGATGAAAATTTAACTATTCTCCTGAAAATTCGCTTAAGAAATAATTTTATTGACTGAAAATATAACTATTCCATTTTTGGTTGAAAATTGATCTTTTAAATTGACAATTCCTCTTTTCTCGTAAAAAATTAATGTATTTTGTTGATAAATTGTCTTTTCTGGTAAAAAAATAATTCTCTTCTTTAGAAAATCAACTTTTTGGTTGAAAATTTACCTATTCTGTTAAAAATTCGTTTTAGAATAAATTTTCTTGAATGAAAATGTAATCATTTAATTTTTGGCTGAAAATTGATATTTTAAATTCAAAATTGGCCTTTTCTGGTTAAAAAATTATTGTATTTTGTTGATAATTCGTCTTTTTTGGGAAATAAATTATCCTTCTTGGTCACAAAATTAACTTTTTGGTTTAAAATTTACCTATTCTGCTGAAAATTCGTTTTTTTTTTGGCTGAGAACAAATTTTCTTGGCTAAAAATGTAGCAATTCTATTTTTGGTTGAACATTGTTATTTTAAGTGGAAAATTGATCTTTTCTGGTTAAAAATTGAACTGTTTTTTCTGTTTGAAAATTCGACCATTTCATTCAAAATGCATCTTATTATGCTAGAAGTCATCCTTTATGGTTTAAACTTGATCTTTCTTGTTTGAAATGTAATTTTTTGGTCAAAAAATCGTCTTTTTGGCATGAAAATTTTACTATTTGGTTAAATCTTCAACTATTTTTTAGGAAAATTGTCTCTTTTACTGGGAATTTACTAAATTGTTTGTACAATGGATATAATGCTAGTTTCTAAAAAAATTTAAATAAATAATAGAATTTTCAAACTAAAGATTTTTTTAACAAAAAATTGTGACAAGTGTTCTACCAGAAGTAGGTATAAAAATTTGAAAATAAAATTTCCAATGAATTTTTGAGCCACCCTTCTGTAACAACCCTAAATATTTAATAATCCAAAAATTGTCTCCTTTTTTCACAGTACTTTTTTGGAATGAACAGTTACGCCTGGAAAGATGGTTCGAAAATAAATGCTACTTATTTGCGATCTCTCCAAGAACTCGTCGACGCCGATCAACTCCAGACAGTCGTGGATCGAGTATTTTCACCCCTCGGAGTGGATCAAGCATTGAATCACATTTTGGATCCAAACGCGATTGGAAGCACCGTTATAAAATTCCATTAACAGCAATCAGTCCATAGAAATAATAATAATATTAATAATATTAATAGTAACAATCATTATGAAAATCATTAACCTATTTTAGAAGAGCTTTTGCCAGTAAACGAAAAAAAATTGGAAAGAATTCAATGTAATTCGAATCTCGAATTCCTGTTGAATTTCGGATGCAAAGGGATTCAAACTGATTTTTGTTTGTTCGTTGCAAATCCCATTTTTCTAATCTTTCGATTTTTCAAATTCTCTTGAATTTACCTTTTGTTCTGTCGAATTCGAGTTTAATTCCCTTGAATTCGACTTATATTCTTTTGAGTTCCCTGACATTCTTTTGAATTTTCTCAAATTCTGTTGAATTCTCTTACATTCTTTCGAATTATATTTCTTTTTTATTTTCTTCAATTCTGTCCATTATCTTGAATTGTTTAAAATTTTTCGAATTTATTTGAAATATCTTTTGTCCTTTTGAATTCTCTTGAATTTTCCTAAATTATCTTGAATTTTTATTAGATATTTTGAATTTTTCAATTCTTTTTAATTTTCTTAAATTCTTATGAATTTTCATTAATTCTTTTGAAATTTATCTAATGCTGTTGAATTCTCTTAAATTATTTTGAATTTCATTAAATTCTTTTTAATTTTCTTGAATTCTTTTTAATCATCTCTAATTATTTTGAATTTTCTTTCATTTTTTCGATTAGATATATTCAATTTTTTTAATTCTTTTACATTTTCTTGAATTCTTCGTAATTCTCTTCAATTTACCGTAAATTCTTTTGAATTATCCTTTATTCTTTTGAATTTCGTTAAATTCTTTTGAATTGTCTTTAATTCTTTTGAATTTCCAGTAATTTTTATAAATTCTTTCGAATTGAATATGAGTTCTCTTGCATTTTTTTCAATTTTCTGGATTTATTTTGAATTCTCTTGAATCTTGTAATGTTCTTCGATTCCTTTGAATAATCTTCATTCTATTTGATTTTTTAATTCTCCTGAATTTTCTTGAATTCTTTGTAATTCTCTTAAATTTACCTCAAATTATTTTAAATTCTCTTAAATTCTTTGATTTCGCTTAAACTTTCTGAATCCTCTGAATTTTTTATTCCGTAGAATCCTCCTGAATTTTTTTATTTCTTTTGAATTTTTAATTCTTTTTTAATTCAAATGATTAAAAAAAATCGTTTGTATTTTTAAAATTCTTTTGAATTTATCTTTAACACTCTTGAATTCATTGTAAAATATTTCGAATTATCTTTCATTCTTTCGAATCATTTTTAATTCTATTGATTTTTTTAGATAATTCGAGTTTTTTAATTCTTTCAAATTTTTTTGAATTCTTCGTAATTTTCTTGAATTAATCCTAAATTATTTTGAATTCTCTTGAACTTTTAAATCCTTTGATTTCTTGTATTTTTTCGAATTTTCTAGAATTTGTTGTGTTCTTTTGAATTTCTGTTGATTTTTAGTTTTTTTTTTAATTTAAAGGATTTAAATAATTCTTGGATTTTTTTTCTGCATTTTTTTCATTCCCTTGAATTCACGTTCAGATCTCTTCAATGCTTCTTGAATTCTTCTTCTTCAATTTCTTGAATCTTGTAAATTTCTTTAAATACTCTTCAACTCTTTAAATCTTGTTAATTTTTTTTAAATATTCTTGAATTTACCTTTTGAATTCTCCTCGAATTTTCCTAAATCCTTCTTGAATTGTTTTGAATTCCCCTTAATACTTTTTGATTCTCTTTAATTATAAATTCTTTAGAATTTTCTTTAATCCCTTTAAATTTTCTTTAATTCATTCAAATTTTATTTAATTTCTTTGAGTTTGCTGTTATTCTTTATAATTCTTCACAGTTTTCTGGAATTCTTTCGAATATTCTTTGATTCTACTGAATTCTCTTGAAATTTTTTGAATCCTTTACATTTTTTTAATTTTCTTGAATTTAACTTGAATTATTTTGATTATTATGATTTGATTCTTTTGAATTCTCCCTAGTTCTCTTGAATTCTCTCTACTTTTTTTCAATTCCTTCGAATTCACTTGAATTCTCTGAAATTCTTTACATTCTTTTGAATTATTTTGAATGCTCTTAAATTCTTTTAATTCTTTTACATTTTTTTAATCTTTTAATTTTTTTTAATTCTGTTAAGTTCTCCTTGAATCCCCTTAAATTTTTTCACGTGTTTTGAATTCTCTCAATTTTTTTATATTCTCTTTAATTCTGAACTGTTTAGAATTTTTTAAAATTCTTTTACATTTTCTGTAATTCTTTTAAATATATTTTATGTCTTTTGAATTTTCTGAAATTCTTTTTAACTCTTCATAGTTCTCTAGAATTCTCTTCAATTCTTTGAAATTCTCTTGAATTTTTTAATTCTTCTAAATTCTCCCTGAATCCATAAAAATTTGTTAGACTCTCTTTAATTCCTTCAATTTTTTTGTATTTCTTTTAATATGATTCAAGTCTTTTGAATATTATGTAATTATTTTGAATTCTCTATAATTCTCTTGAATTTTCTTGAATTTTCTTGAATTCTTTTGACTTCACTTGAATTCTTTTGACTTCACTTGAATTCTTTGAAATTCTTCAAATTCTCTTGAATTTTTTAAATCCTTAAATTGTTTTGGATCGTCTTGAATTGAGTTAATCCTCTGATTTTTTCAATTCTCTCAAATTCTCCTTGAATCCCCTTAAATTTTTTTAATTCTCTTACATTTTTTCAGATTCTCTTTAATTCCGAACTGTTTAGAATTTTTTAAATTATTTTACATTGTCTGTGATTCTTTTAAATATAATTTAAGTTTTGTGAACTTTTTTAAATTAATTTTAATTCTTTTTAATTCTTCATAGTTCTTTAAAAAAATTTAATTCTTTCGAATCCTCTGAAATTCTTAAAATTTTCTGGATTTTATGTATTTCTTTTAAAAATAATTTAAGACTTTTAAGTTTTATGTAATTCTTTTCAATTCTTCATAGTTCTCCACACTTTTCTTGAATTATCTTTAATTCTTTCAAATTTCTCAAATTCTTTAAATTCTCTTGAATTGTTTTCAATCCTTAAAAATTTTTGTATTCTCTTGAATTTTTTTAATTCTCTTGAATTATTTTGAATTCTCTTAAATTTTGTTATTTCTTGAATTCTCTGATTTTTTTAATTCTCTTAAATTCTCTTTGAATTCTCTGAATTTTGTTCTCAAATTTGTTTAGTTCTCTTTAATTCATTTAGATTCTCTTGAATTCTTTTTAATTTCCTTAAAATCTTGTAAATATAATTAAAGTCTTTTGAATTTTATATACTTCTTTTTAATTCTTTATAGTTCTCTAGAATTCTCTGGAATTTTCTTTAATTCTTTCGAATTCTCTTGAATTATCTGAAATCCATTAAATTCTTTTGAATTTTTTCCATTCTTAAAATGTTTTTGGATTTTCTTGAATTGTTTTTAATTCTCTTAAATTATTGTGAACGCTCTTAAATTCTTTAAATTCCCTTGAATTTTTTCAAATTCTTTAAATTCTTTGAATTCCCTTGAATTCTTTTATTCCGTAAAATTCTTTTAAATCCTTGGATTTTTTTAATTCCCTTAAATTCTTTTGGATTTTCTTCAAATTTGAATTCTTTCGAATCTCTTTTTCGTTTACTGGCTTGTAAAATTGATCAAAAGTCTTTCCTGAACGAAAGGAAAGAGAAGAAAACCTTTTTGAGGATTTTCTGAAATACCGTGCCGAAACCAAGACTGAAACTGTTAAATTCGATTGTCAAATATCGACTCGATAACTCGTCCGAAGTTTTTTTTTTTTTTTTTTTTATCAAAGATGTCAACGATGCGACAATAAAAAAACATCGAGTAGAACAAAAAGTGTACTTAGGGGAATTAGCGGTAAAATATCAAGGAAAAATTTCCATCAATTGGGTATTTGTTCCCAAATTAAGCCTTTAATTTTTTAAAGGCGTTTATAGCATAAATTGAATACCTTCTATTTTTAAAAAGAAATCATTTTACTCTCTACATATATTTTTAAAACGCATGATATTTTTTTACAGATTTTATTTAAATTGTGCACTTCGGATGCGAAATTTCCCTAAGAATTTATCCAGTCTGCACGACTAAAGTTAAAATAAATATGAAATGCTTATTGTTAAGTTTGTATGGGATACGTATATATTTTATTAAATAAATATGAAACAAGTTTATGTATTTTGAGTGTTGTTTAAGGTCATTAAATAATTATTCACCTTCATTTGTCCAATTGTTTTAATTTGGTTGTAAGTTATAATTTTAAACGTAAAATATTTCAAATTTCTAAACAATTTACTGAATATTTTGTGAAATTCTTGAAATTTTGTTGAATTTTTTAAATCAATAATTTCTCCAACTTTCTTGAATTCAATTTGAATTATTTTAAATTCTTTCAATTCTCCTTGAATCTTTTTAAATGCTTCTTGATTTATTTTTAGTTCTCTGAATTATTTTTCATTCTTTCGACTTTTCTTTTATCTACCTTGAATTTGGTGAAATTCTTTACATTTTCTTGAATTTTTAAAACCCTTTCAATTTTCTTGAATTCTTTTTAATTTTTTCCATTTGTTTTCAATTTCCTTGAATTCTTCTGAATTCTCTTTAATTTTTTCAAATACACTTTAATTCTAATCAATTTTCTTCAATTTCTCTACAATTTCTTTAATTCTTTTATTCTGATTCAATTCTTTTGAATCATATTTAATTCTATTGATTTTTTTATTCACTTAAATTTGGTTGAATTCTTTGTCGATACTTTGACTTTTTTTATTCTTCTGAATTCTCTAGAATTTTGTGTGTTCTTTTGAATTTTGATTGATTTTTAGTTATTTTTCACTTCAAAGTTTTTTAAGTTCCGTGAATTCACCTTTAGTTTTGTTGAATTCGCCGTTAATTCTCTTGAATTCGTCTAGAAGTTTTTTAAATTCTTCAGAAATTACTGACGATATTCTGTATTTTCAAAAATTTTACATGCCTAATTCTTTTAATTTTTCTTAGTTCTTTATAATTCTCTTAAATTTTCTTGAACTTGTCTATATTGGATATTGAATTTTCTTGAATTATTTTGAATTTTCTTGAATTCCTTTGAATTTTCTCTAATTCTTTTGAATTCTCTTAATATCTTGAATTTTATTTAATTCTTTTCAATTTTCTTAAATTCTTTCGAATCGTCTGTAATTATTTTAAATTTTCTTTTATTCTTTCGATTATCAATAGTACTTTTGAGTTTTTTTAAAATCTTCTGAATTATCTTGAATTGTTTTGAATTCATTTGAAATAACTTTAATTCTTTTGAATTTTCTGAAAATGTTTTGAATTCTCTTGAATTATTCTTAGATTTTTTATTTCTGTTAAATTTTCTTGATTTTTTTTAAATTTTCTTCAATTCTTTTCATTCAGCTTTAATTATTGTACATTTCTGTTCATTCCTTCGATTATCAATAATACTTTCGAATTTTAAAAAATTCTGTTGAAATATCTTGAATTTTTTTGAATTTTTAAAATTTTATTTTAAATTTTGAATTGACCTCGAATTCCCTTTATTTTTTACATATTTTGAATTTTTCAATTCTTCTGAATTCGATATAAATTCTTTTGAATTTTCTTCAGTTCTTTTCAATTATCTTGAATTCTTTTAAATTTTCTTTCATTCTTTTGAATTTTCTTTCATTCTTTTGAATTCTCTGTAATAGATCTTGAATTATATAAATTTTTTTTTAAATCTTGTGAAATTCTTCAAATTCTCTTGAAAATGTTAATCTTGAATTTTTGAATTTTCTCCAATTCTTTTGAATTTTATTCAATTCTTTTCAATTTTCTTGAATTCTTTCGAATCGTCTTTAATTATTTTAAATTTTCTTTCATTCTTTCGATTATCAATAGTACTTTTGAGTTTTTTTAAATCTTCTGAATTATCTTGAATTGTTTGGAATTCATTTGAAATAACTTTAATTCTTTTGAATTTTCTGAAAAATTTTTGAATTCTCTTGAAATATTCTTAAATATTTTAAATTTTTTATTTCTCTTAAATTTTCTTGAATTCTTTTTAATTTTCAAATTTTTTTTTTAATTTTCTTCAATTCTTTTGAATCAGCTTTAACTATTTTACATTTTCGTTCATTCCTTCGATTATCAATAATACTTTCGAATTTAAAAAAATTCTGT
>CAKNXH010056039.1:29630-52950 GCA_932178445.1 Andricus quercusramuli | reverse complement strand
TTTGTGAAATCTTTCTGATGTTTTTGGAAATCTTTGCAAAATATTTGAAATATTTGGTACTATTCGTGAAATTACGAAATTCTCGTGCACTCTTAGAAAACTATCTGCAATTTTTATGATTTTTTTAACAATCTATCCAATATCTTTGCGAAATATTGGAAATATTTCTGAAATATCTGATAATATTTGTAAAATTGTTGAAGTCTTTGGAAAATCATCGAAATCTTTGTACACTCTTGGAAATCTAAATGAAATCTTAAGGAAATATTTGAAATATTTTAAAAATATTTAATAATATTTATTAAATTATTGAAATTTTTGTGAAATCTGTGGGAAATCATTGAGCTCTTTGTGGAATCTTTTAAATCTATCCGAAATCTTTGCAAAATATTTGTGAAATTTTTTTAATCTTTTGACATCGTTCAAATCTTTGTGAAATCTTTGCGGAATATTACAAATATTTTTAAAATATTTAGTAATATTTGAGAAATTTGTAAAATCTGTGTAAAATCATTGAAATCTTTGCGAAATCTTATTGAAATCTTTGGGAAATTATTGAAATCTTCGTGCAATCTTTATAATCTAAAGGAAATCTTCGTGAAATAATTAAAGTCTTTGTGGATTCTTTTAAATGTGTCCGAGTTCTTTGTGAAATCTTTGGAAAATAATTTGAATCCTTGTGAAACATTTTAAATGTATCGAAAATCTTTGCGAAACTTTCAAAATTTTTGTAAAATCTTTGGGATCTAAAGGAAATCTTTGTGAAATAATTAAAGTCTTTGTGGATTCTTTTAGATGTGACCGAATTCTTTGTGAAATCTTTGGAAAATAATTTAAATCCTTGTGAAACATTTTAAATGTATCGGAAATCTTTGCGAAGCTTTCAAAATTTCTGTAAAATCTTTGGGAAATTATTAAAATCTTTGTGCAATCTTTGAAATCTATCTGAAATTTTTATGAAATCTTTCGAATCTATCCGAATTCTTTGCGAAATGTTTGGAATCTTTGTGAAATATTTCTGGTATCTTTTAAAAACTTCACAAAATATTTGAAATATTTGGTAATATTTGTGAAAGTATTGAAATCTTTGGGAAATCATTGAAGTCTTTGTGAAATCTTTTTAATCTATCCGAAATCTTTGCGAAATCTTTAAAGTCTTTATGAAATCTTTCGGAAATCGTTGAAATCTTTATGCATTCTTTGAAATTTGTGTGAAATCTTCCGAATCGTTGGAAAACCATTAAAATCTTTGTGAAATCTTTATATATCTTTGCAAAATATTTAAAATACTTTTGTAATATCTGATAATATTTGTGATATTTTTGAAGTCCTTGGAAAATCATTGAAATTTTTATAAACTCTTGGAAATCTATCTGAATTTTTTGTGAAATATTTGAAATATTTAAAAAATATTTAGTAATAGTTATTAAATTATTGAAATTTCCGTGAAATTGTTGGCAATGTGAATTTCATATCTGTATTTATTATTTACTATTTATTTTTTATCTATTATTTATGTAATTTTTTTACATATTATAATATTATTATACTATGTACAAATTGTGCCATTTAATATTATAAGTCTATGCCTCTGCCCCCACCTAGAAAAAAAGGCTCCACCGCTTCTAGTTCACTTGCCGAAATATATTGTGTATTTTTTATTTATCTTAACTTATGCCTATTTTTTTAAATTAAGTTTGTTTCAATTATCATCTTGATTATTTTGATTTTTAAATTATAAGATTATGTACGTGAACAAATTCATTTTTTAGGTAACAAAGTGAATGAATGAATTTGAGGATTATTATTAATAATTAGTTCTGTTATTTAATTAAAATTTGAGATAAATTAAATTAATTAATTTCAGACGTGACGCAGAATTTTGACTGCGTCTTTTGGTGTGGCGATTTGAACTTCCGACTTTCCCAGCCGCGAGAAGAAGTGATTCAGTGGATCACCGATACAAGATTTCCACGTCAAAGTCCCGTGAATTTGCACAAAGATCAGTTGCGGACAATTCTGAACGACGGATCGGTTTTTCGGGGATTTCAAGAAGCACCAATTACTTTTCCTCCAACTTACAAATACGACCCAGGCACGCAAAATTTCGATTCGAGCAATAAGCAGAGGACACCTGCCTACACGGATCGAATTCTTTTCAAGGGAAAAGCGCACACGAGAGGATATATCAGAAGACTGAGCCACGAAAGCACCGGGACGCAAAAAGACGGAGCCATTGAGTGCTTAATTTATGATTCTGTTCCGAGCATATGTACCTCGGATCACAAACCCGTTTGGGGAGTCTTCAAGACTACAGTTCGTCCTGGAATTGACACGTTAGTAGAGGATTGCAAATTTTACCCCAATTTCGATTTATTACATTTCCAGGGTGTCTAGCTGACCGGGAAACCGGGAAACGTTTCAGCTGAATAATTAAGCGACGATTTCCATTTGGGCGATGGTCAATTCCGCCCTGGGTACCTGCGAACTTACTAATTTCGGGAATTTTAAATTCGTGTTTTACTACTTTGGGTAATTATAAAATTTCGGTAATTTAAAATTTCAATAATTTACTATTTTTGGGGATTAAACCTTCTTGAGTCTTATCCCATTCCTTCAAACTTCCATTCAATTATCTAACGTTAAAATTCTCGAAAATAATGAATAGCCGAATTTTCGAATTCCCGAAAACAGATAATGGTCAAAAATTCAAATTCTCGAATATAGTAAATTTTAGTAATTTAATAATTTCAGGAATTTAACATTTCTGTAATTTATTAATTTTGGGAATTTAAAATTTCTGTAATTTATTAATTTCGGGAATTAAAAATTTGAGGATTTTGACAATTTGTGTTTTCAAATATCGGGAATTTCTGTTACTTACTCATTTCAGAAATTGAAAATTTCAGTAATTTGATCATTTTTAGAATTAAAATGTCACGAGTTTGACAATTCGTGTTTTGAAATGTCGGTAATTCACAAATGTAGGGAATTTCTGTAGTTTACTTATTTCAGAAATGTGAAATTTCTGCAATTTACTGTTTCAGGAATTAAAAATTACGTGATTTTAAAAATTCGGGTTTTCAAATTTCGGTAATTTTACGATTTCAGTAATTGAATAATTTCGTGAATTTTAAATTTCTGTAATTTACTCATGCCAGAAATTTTAAATTCCTATAATTTACTAATTTTGAAATTTTGAAAATTTGTCTTTTATTAATTCGGTCATTATACAATTTCGGCAATTTCAAAGTTTGGTAATTTAAAATTTCTGGAATTTACTAATTTCGTGAATTAAAACATTCGATTTTTACTAATTCGGTAATTATACAATTTCGGCAATTTAAAATTTTAATAATTTACTATTTCTGGAGATTAAAATTTGTTTAATTTTAGGATTTTGATAATTCGTGTTTGAAAATGTCGGTAATTTACAAATTTCGGGAATTTCTGTAATTCACGAATTTCTGCAATTTGCTAATTTCTGGAATTAAAAATTCCCGGATTTGGAAAATTCGGGTCCGGAAAGTTCGGTAATTATACGATTTCAGTGATTTAATAATTTCGGGAATTTTCAAAATTCGAGTTTTACTAACTGCTTTTACTACTTAAATTTTCTAATTTCGGGAATTTAACATTTCTGTAATATACTAATTTCGGAAATTAAAAATTTCAGTATTTTGATAATTCGGGTTTTAAATTTTCGGTAATTATACGATTTCAGTAATGTAATAATTTCAGGAATTTTGAAAATTTGAGTTTTACTACTTTTACTACTTTAACTGACTAATTTCGGAAATTAAAAATTTCAGTATTTTGATAATTCGGGTTTTAAATGTTCGATAATTATACGATTTCAGTAATTTACTAATATCAGGAATTTAAAAATGTTTAGTTTTACTACTTTTATTACTTTAATTGACTAATTTCGGGAATCTAACATTTCTGTAACTTACTAATTTCGGAAATAAAAAATTTCAGTATTTTGATAATTCGGGTTTTAAAATTTCGGTAATTTACAGATTTCGGGAATTTTTGTTATTTACTAATTTCAAAAATTTGAAATTTTGTTGAAAATTAATCTGTTTTGGTAGAAAATTCATTTCTTTGGTTTGAAATTAAACTATTAGGTTTAAAATTGCTTGAAAAATTTAAATATTTGTTTCAAAATTCATGTCTTTTGTTAGAAATTAACTTTTGTTGAGTATTTATATCTTTGATAGAAAATTAGTTTTTACAAATTAAAAATCACTTTTTTACCTAAAAAAGTAGTCTCATTAGTTAAAATGTCATCTTTATAAATAAAAATTGACTTGTTTGGTTGAAAATTTAAGTATTTTGTTGAAAATTCTTTTATATTTGTTGAAAATTTATTTTTTCGGCTCACAATTGAAGTATTCTATGTTTGGTTGAAAATGTATCTTTATTAGTTGAAAATTGATATTTTCAGGTTGAAAACTGTATGGCTTGAGAATTTAATTCTCTTATCGCAAAATACTCTGTCTGTTTGACCAAACAGTTGAATTTTCTACCCGCAAAAGATTAATTTGTAAAAAAATACATGAATTATCACAAAGCTATTTAAAATTAAGGAATTTTCAACCAAAGAAATGCATTTTAAACCAAACATGGACAGTTGAATTTATGGTCAAAAATAAATAATTTTCAAAAAAAAAATGATTTGCATCAAAAACTGAAAACATGTTTAGTGTATTATTAATTTGGAAAGAATTCGAGTAAGTTTAAGATATATTTAGAAGTATTGAGAAGATCTTAACTTGATTTAAAACTGGAAAAGATTCCGAAAAATAAAAAAATAAATTTAGATTTTCGAAGATTTCGAAATAAAATTTTGAAGCCTTTTAAGGTTCTTTAAAGGTTTTGAGAAAATAGAAAAAATTCTTAACTTTGCTGGAATAATTCACAATGATCTTTTATTTTTTTAAATTAATTTTAAGAGAATATTTAAGAAGGTAAAAGAAATTTTTGAATAATAAACGAATAAATTAAAGCTACTGTTGTGGATTTGATAAAACTACTGAAAAATCTGTTTATAAAATTTCACATAAACTTGAACATTTCTTCTCCAATTTTCAATTTTTTAATTCAAGTAACATATCGTTGGAATCGTTATAATTAGCATATTTTAAATATTTTCATTATCAATTACCAAGTGCTAAATTGAAAAAATGTTATATTCCGCAATTTAAGCCTTCATTAGGTACAAAGGATTCCCGCTGACCAGGCTCGGAGGCAGCAGTTCGGCTGAGTGAGGGGAAGCCGTGTCCTGAAATTTTTAATTCCCGAAATTAGTAAATTACAGAAATGTTAAATTCCCAAAATTAGTAAATTACAGAAATGTTAAATTCCTGAAATTATTAAATTACTGAAATTTACTATATTCGAGAATTTGAATTTTCGACCATTATCTATTTTCGGGAACTCGAAAATTCGGTTATTCATTATTTTCGAGAATTTTAACTTTAGATAATGGAATAGGAGTTTGAAGGAATGTCATAAGACTCAAGAAAGTTTAATCCCCAAAAATAGTAAATTATTGAAATTTTGAATTACCGAAATTGTATAATTACCAAAGTAGTTAAACACGAATTTAAAATTCCCGAAATTTAAAATTTCCGGCGTGAATAAATCACAGAAGTTTAAAATTACCGAAGTTATTTAATTACGGAAATCGTGAAATCACCGAAATTTGAAAACCTGAATTTTCAAAATCACGAAATTTTAAATTCCTGAAATTAGTAAATTGCAGAAATGTCAAATTCCTGATATTATTAAATTAGTAAATTTCTGTAATTAGTGAATTACGAAAATTCCCGAAATTTGAAAAACCGAATTGCCAATATCCTGAAATTTAAAATTCTTGAAATTAATAAAGCATAGAAATGTAAAATTCCTGGAATTAGTAAATTACGGAAATGTTAAATTCCCGAAATTATTCAATTGCGGAAATCTGAAAATTCTGAAATTTACTTTATTCAGGAATTTGGAATTTCGGAAATTAACTATTTTTGGGAATATAATAATTTTGAAATTTACTTTATTCGGGAATTTGAAATTTTGGTAATTAACTATTTTCGGGAATATAATAATTCTGAAATTTACTTTAATCAGGAATTTGAAAATTCGGCAATTTTTTATTTCCAGAAATTGAAAATTCGAGAGTTTGATGGGAGAATTTAATTCCTAAAAATAGTAAATTATTGAAAATTTAAATGACCGAAATTGTATAATTACTAAAGTAGTAATAAAACTCGAATTTTTCAATTTCTTAATTAGTAAATTACAGAAATTTTCAATTTCTGTAATTAGTAAATTATAGAACTTCCCGAAATTTGAAAATCCAAATTGTCAAAATCCTGAAATTTAAAATTCTCGAAATTAATATAGTACAGAAATTTAAAATTCACGAAATTATTAAATGCCTGAAATTTGAAAATTCGGAAATTTACTGTATTGGAGAATTTGAAATTTCGGCAATTAAATATTTTCGGGAATATAAAAATTGGGAAATTTACTTTATTCGGGAATTTGAAATTTCGGCAATTAACTATTTTCGGGAATATAATAATTCTAAAATTTACTTTATTGGCGAATTTGAAATTTCGGAAATTAACTATTTTCGGGAATATAATAATTCTGAAATTTATTTTATTCGGGAATTTGAAAATTCGGTAATTTGTTATTTCCAGGAATTTGAAAATTCGAGAGTTTGATGGGAGTTGGAAGGGATGGGGTAAGCTTAAAAAATTTTAATTCCTAAAAACAGTAAATTATTCAAAATTTAAATGACCGAAATTGTATAATTACTAAAGTAGTAATAAAAATCGAATTTTTCAATTTCTTAATTAGTAAATTACAGAAATTTTCAATTTTCAATTTCTGTAATTAGTAAATTATAGAACTTCCCGAAATTTGAATATCCGAATTGTCAAAATCCTGAAATTTAAAATTCTCGAAATTAATGAAGTACAGAAATTTCAAATTCCCGAAATTAGTAAATTATAGAAATTTCAAATTCCCGAAATTATTAAATGACTGAAATTTGAAAATTCGGAAATTTATGTACTGTATTCGAGAATATGAAATTTCGGCAATTAACTATTTTCGGGAATATAAAAATTCGGAAATTTACTTTATTCGGGAATTTGAAAAAATCTGCAATTCATTATTTTCGGAAATTTGAAAATTCGAGAGTTAAATGGGAGTTGGATGGGATGGGATGGGATGGGATGGGATGGGATGGGATGGGATGGGAAATTTCTGTGATTATTTTTTCATATTTTCCCCAGATTCTTTATCCCAATTTCTATTTATTACATAATTTTCAATTATTTTTCACTCGTTTTCAGAATTCCCTTGGCAGCTGGACTCTTCAACCGAGACATTTATTTGGAAGGTATTCGAAGAAGAGCAGCAGCATGGGATGATCCTCGAGGGACTTCAAAAGTTTGCTCCATCCAGTGATATACTTTCATGACATTCCTGGACTTGTCAAGTATATTTTCTACATTATTTTATTTATTAATCTTCCTGTGCTAATCGACGAGAGTGCAATATTCTGCAAGTACGTCTACACTCTGCAGAAACTCGTGCAATCCAAAGAAAAGAGCACAATTGATTTCTGAAATCATAAAGCTTTGCGAATGTAAAATAGCCTAAGGCCTTTTTCTAGTTTTAATCTTACTTCCACTATCGATTTTTGACTAATTTTTAATCGCAATTTTTGCAGACTTAATCTTCGCTGTGCACTAATTTTTACTGAAAGAGAATAATTCAATTTTTTCGAGAAGAATAATTCTTAGTACTATTTTACTTCAACAGGCACACAGCTTTTTGCAAAAGCCTTTAAGACACTTGTTTTATGTTTAGGCTTAGGAATTTATAAAAAAATATGTGAACCACGCGTGAAAGAGAGTTGAGTAGAAAAAAATCACTGGTGATAAGAGATATTAAGCTCTAGATATGAAAACAGGCTCTAAAATATTAGGCCTCAATTCCATAATTTTTCTAAAGCTCCGTAAGATTTATGTGAAAGAATATTTCTACAAAATGTTATAATTTCCAACTCTGAATGACTTTTTTGTAATAGGGTGGTCCAAAAAAAGGCTTTTTTTTTTTTATCAAATGGCACCCCTAAAAAGTGTTTCTTTTGGTGTCATAATGACCCCTGATTTTCGATAGAATTTAAAAAATCCATTAGCAGCGATTATTTAAATAAAATAAGCATTTTATTTTTAAACGCTGACTTGGGGGACTACTAAATATATTTTTTTTAATCCTGCCGAAAATCAAGGGTCATTTTCACACCGAAAGGAACCCATTCTAGGGGTGCAATTTAAGAAAAAAAAATAATGCCTCATTTTGGACCACCCTAATGTGTAAATACAAAAAATGCACGATACGTGTTTGATGTCAGCACAATTTTAAAACGTTTTTTTGAATTCTGTTTTCACTCAATGAAAAGCGAACTATCTAGAGAAGCTTTAAGAAAACGTATCGCATGAATCTAGTCAATGAAGAAGAATTAATTAAATGCAACTGTGATGCATACGTGAGTCGTGATAAGTTTTTTATTGCTATTATATTTGGAAGAAAGGTCGCTGGTTTAATCAGCATTAATTTTAGTAAATGTGAAAGATTTAAAAATGAGGTATCTTCAAATAGAACTGAAGATTCCGAAATAGTACAAGCACAACAGTATTGATACCTATTATTTAAATTTTTAAGGCTGGCTGGTTCAGCAAAAAATTGTATGAGGAAATAAAAAGCGGAATGAAAAAAGAAAGAATTGAATAAGAGAGATATTTCGAGATATCGAAAATCTGCGACCACTTTCCAATTTCGAATAAAATAATTTTGTTTCGTGAGAAATACTAAATAATAGTGCCCATTTAGAAAATACATTTTTTTTCTAAAAGTCTTCCCCTTCCACCTCCAATTTATATCTTAAGAAAATAGTTGGGATGACATCATTTTGCTGAAAAAGAAAAATATCCCGAATGTTGAAAAATAGCGAAAATTTAATTACTGAAAGTAAAAGTTAACAAAACTGGAAAAATGAGAAGTATCAAATTGCCGAATTTTTTAGTTTCTTATTTCCAAAATTAGTAAATTGCCGAAATTGTGTGATTGCTGAAATTTTAAAAGAGGAATTTGAAAAATCCTTCAATTAGTAAATTACGGAAATTTAAAATTCCCGAAGTTGGTAAATTAGGAAAATTGTAAATTACTTTTGCAAAGTCACGAAATATTAAATTCCTGAAATTAGTAAATTCGCGAATTAGGTAAGTTACAAAAATTTTAAATCCTCGAAATTAGTAAATTACATGAATGAAAAATTCCCGAAATTAGTAAATTTCTGGATTTTGAAATTACCGAGATTTTATAATTACCAAAATAATAAAAGTCGAAGTTTTCAATTTCCGAAATTAGTAAATTTCAGACTTTTTAACTTACCAAAATTGTAGATATGATTACAGAAATACTGATTATTACCGAAATTTTTAATTCTTGAAATTTCCAATTCCCGAGATTAGTTAGTTACAGAAATTTCAAAACCGTATAATTTACGAAATTTTAAAATCAGAATTTTTAATTCCTGACATTAGTAAATTACAAAAAATTCAAATTCCTAAAATGACTAAATTATAGAAAATAAAAATTCCCGAAATTAGTAAATAAAAGAAAAAAAATTCTTGAAATTAGTAAATTGCTGCAACTTCCAATTACCGAGATTTTATAATACCGAAATTTTTAATTACTGAAATCAATAAATTGCAAAAATTTTAAATTCTTCCGATGAGTTAATTACAAAAACCACAAATGATATAATTTAATAAATTACAGAAATGTTCAATTGCCGAAATTATTAAATCAAGAAAATCCTATTATTATCGAAATTTTATATCTATGTTTTCAAAATCGCGAAATCTTTTATTCATGAAATTAGTAAATTGCAGAAATTTGTTCTAATTCCCGAAATGAGTTAATTACACGAAATTTTAAACCGGTATAATTTACAAAATTTTAAAATCAGAATTTTTCACTATCCCAAAATTTTTAATTCTTGAAATTAGTAAATTACAGAACTTTAAATTGCCGAAATTATGAACTTACTGAAATTATTAAATCCCATTTTGCAAGATCCCGAAATTTTTGATTCCCATAATTAGTAAATTGTTGAAAATTAAAGATCTCGAAATTATTAAATCACGAAAATCCTATAATTACTAAAATTTTTGAACCCGAATTTTCAAAAGCCCGATATTTTTAATTCCTGCATGTCGTAAATTAAAGAAATTTCAAATTCCTGAAATTAGTTGCATAATTACAGAAATTCTAAAACCATATAATTACCGAATTTTTAAAACCAGAATTTTAAAAATCCGAAAATTTTTTATTTCTCAAGTGAGTAAATTGCAAAAATTTGAAATTCTTCGGATTATTTAATTACAAAAACTTCAAAACCATATAATTGACTAAATTTCAAAAATTTTAAATTCCCAAAATGAGAAAATTACGGAAATCCTATAATTACCCAAATTGTATACCTACATTTTCAAAATCTTGAAATTTTTAATTCTTGAAATTCGTAAATTGCAGAAATTATCTCAAATTTCCGAAATTAGTTAATTACAGAATTACAAAATCGTATAATAATTTACAAAATTTTAAAACAAGAATTTTTCGATAGCCCAAAATTTATAATTCTTGAAATCAGTAAATTACAGAATTTTCAAATTGTCGAAATTATTAACTTACTGAAGTCGTATAATTAACGAAATTTTTGAATCCCAATTTAAAAAATCCCGAAATTTTTAATTCCCGTAATTAGTAAATTACAGAAAATTAAAAATTCCGAAATTAATAAATTACGAAAATCCTATAAATACCGAAATTTTGAAACCCGAATTTTCAAAAGCATTTTTAATTCCTGAAATTATTAAATTTAAGAAATTTCAAATTCCTGAAATTAGTTGCATAATTATAGAAATTCCAAAACCGTATAATTACCGAAATTTTCAAAATGCTAAAATGTTGAATTTCTGAAATTAGTGTATTACAGAAATTCCCAATTCCTGGAATTATGAAGTAAATTGCAGAAATTTTTAATTTCCGAAATTATTAAATTACAAAAATCCTATATAACTACCAACATTTTAAACCACGATTTTTCAGAATCCCGAAATTTTTAATTTCTAAAATGAGTAAATTACAGAAATGTAAATTTACCGAAATTGTACATATAATGATTACCAAAATTTTAAAACCCGAATTTTCAGAATTCTAAAATTTTTAATTCCCAAAATAAGTAAACTTTCGAATTTAGTACACAAATTGCCGAAATGAGTTAATTACAGAAATTTTGAGAGTTTAAAATTTCGGAAATAAACATTTTCGATCGTTTTTTCCCATATAAATTTGAAATTTCGATAATTTTCATTTTTCGGAAAATTTCTATTCCGGTAATTATTTTTTCGGTATTTTTCCACATCCCGGACTGCAAATTCGACCAAATTATGTCCCGAATTAAAAATGGTTTAAGCTTGAATTTTAAAATTTCAGAGATTCAATTTGGGTGCTTAAATTTGCAGCTTAGTCGTGATTACTTCAAATTGAAAAATTTTCAGCTTTAATAGTTCGAGTTCTTTAATTTTAATGACGGTGAAAAATTGTTTCGAACCGGGAATTTTTTTCTTCCTTTGTAGCGATCTTCCTGAAAAATGTCGCCAAAATTAAAAAATAATTCTATTAAAAAAAAGATTTAATTATTTCCTTAAAATTTAGATATAAATTTCAGGGGTAAGACTTTAAAAAAAAATTGTTGTTTTAAAATCGGCACCCTACTATTTGTAACCTAGTTATGTACATGAAAATTAGCAAATAGTCTCCGCAAAGTTTTATTATTGTTTCGACGTGAATATACCAAATTTAGGTTTTATAAATTACTAATAAGGTGTTATTAGTATTTTATACACTAACGCATCATCTCAGGAATAGTCAAATTCTCCTTGCAATTTTGTATGCGTCAGGTAGACAATAGATGGAAGATTTGTAAGGAAACTTGAAAAAATTATCTGAAAAGCTTTTTATTGAATATGATTATTAAAAACACTAGTTTTTCCGAAAACGAGATGAAAGTGTCAGTAAAACTAGACATGGATTTTCTAAGGGTAGTTTTTCAAATTAGAAAGAAAGTCTGAAATGTTTGGATATTGTCTTGTTTTTTTTTCACTCTTGATAGGAATTAATTCTTAAATAGTTTCTAGAGTATTTTACATTGTATAGAACTTTCATCGTGGGATTAATTTTTATTCCTTTTTGCTGTACAATATTGCATGCTCTAAAATTTTAGCGCTAGAATCAAGTCTCTAAAAATGTGTTATTCGATGTTAGAATAAGATTAGAATGAACAAATTGTGCAAACTACTGCAAACTAAAAACTGTTATTTCTAAATAAGGTGCTGAAATGTTCCATATAGATGCAATTTAAAAAATTTCACGTTCATTATATTTGTAAAATACTGATATTTGTTAAGCTATTCGTTAAGCTGCCTTACTAATGCCTTATCTGCATCAATACTGACTTAGTATTCACTGCGATTAATTCTGTCCTAATATTCCATATGAATTGGATTTAAAAATCTCATTTCGATGAGATGGTTCAGATTTTATTTATCAAGTTGAAAATTTTAAGTGTGTCAGGATGTCTACCTAACGGGGAACCCGGAAAATGACCGGGCATTTATTCAGTGACCGAAATTTTTCTCACGAACGTATTAATGTGCAAATTAAAAATGATTTTGTATATTTCATTACTCTAATTCTGAGTTTGAACAGGGAGTTGGTGAAAAAATAATAATTCTCACTCGTAACAGTGAATTTTCTAAAAGAATTATAATTCTGAATTATTATTTTGACTTTAGGATAAGGAATTTTTAAAAAAAGTTATAATTCTGAGATGGGACAGGGAATTTTGGAAAAGGGGATTTCCCTAAAGAATTAAAATTTAAACTCTAGGACAGAGAATTTTCGTGAAGAATTATTATTTTACTCAGAACAGATAATTTTTGACAAGGAACGGGAATTCTGGGAAATAATTTTAGTTTTTTTAAATCTTTTTGAAATCGTTTGGAATTGGTTGAAAGCTTTGAAATCGTTTTAATTCTTTGAAGTCTTTGTGCAATGTATTGAAGTCTTTAAGATATTTGATATTTGAAATTTTAGAAATATATTTTTAAATATTTGAAATCTTTTGCAATATTTTGAAATCCTTCAAATCTTTGTGTAATATTTAGCAATCTTTTCAACCTCTCTAAAATATTCAAAATCTTTGCGAAGTATTTTGAAATTTCTTTAAGTCTTTGACATTTTTCTGAAATCTTTTAAATCTTTCCGAAATCTTTTAAATCTTCGGATATATTTTGATATCTTCAAAATCTTTATAGAATCTGTTAAAAGCGTTATAAAATTTATGAAATCTTCACAATCTTTGTGAAATATTTTGAAATTTGTTTAAATCTTTGAAATTTTTCTGAAATATTTTAAATCTTTGCGAAATCTTTAAAATCTTTGTGAAATATTTTGAAATCTTTGCAACCTTTCTGAAATTCCCAGAATCTTTAGGAAGTATTTAAAAATGTCTTTAAGTTTTTGAAATTTTTCTGAAATCTTTTAATTGTTTGGGAAATCTTTTAAATCTTCGGATATATTTTGAAATATTTGAAATCTCTTGGAATTTCTAAACAGTTTTTGAAATCTATTGTAATCTTTTAAGATCTTTGAAACCTTACTGAAATTTTCAGAATCTTTATAATTATTTATTAATCTAAATTTGTTCAGATCTTTGAAATTATTCTGAAATCTTCAAAATCTTTTGCAAAATTTTTTTAATCTTTTGAAATATTTTAAAATATCTGAAATCAGTTGCAATATTTTGAAATCTTTGCGAAGTATTTTGAAATTTGTTTAAGTCTTTGAAATTTTCCTGAAATCTTTTAAATGTTTGGGAAATCTTTAAAATCTTCAGATACATTTTGAAATATTTTGGGATTTTAAAAATCTTTGTGAAATCTATTGAAATCTTTTGAAATCTTTGCGAAGTATTTTGAAACTTGTTTAAGTCTTTGAAATTTTACTGAAATCTTTTAAATCTTTGCGAAATCTTTTAAATCTTCGGATACATGTTGAAATATTTGAAATATTTAAAATATTTGTGAAATATATTTAAATCTTTGAGACCTTCCTCAAATCTTTAAAATCTTTATGAATCATTTTGAAATTTGTTTAAATCTTTGAAATTTTTCTGAAATATTTGATATCTTTGCGAAATCTTTAAAAAAATTTGAAATATTTTGAAGTATTTGAAATCTCTTGCAATCTTTTGAAATCTGTAAAATCTTTGTGAAATATTTTGAAATCTTTGCAACCGTTCTGAAATCTCCAGAATCTTTAAGAAGTATTTTAAAATTTCTTGAAGTTTTTGAAATTTTTCTGAATTCTTTTAATTCTGTGGGAAATCTTTTAAATCTTCGGATATATTTTGAAATATTTCAAATCTCTTGGAATTTCTAAAATCTTTTTGAAATCTATTGTAATCTTTTGAAATATTTGAAACCTTACTGAAATTTTTAGAATTTTTTGTGAAGTATTTTAAAATTTGTTTAGATCTTTGAAATTATTCTGAAATCTTCTAAATCTTTTGCGAAATCTTCGAAATCTTCTGAAATATTTTAAAATATCTGCAACTTTTTGCAATATTTTGAAATCTTTGCGAAGTATTTTGAAATTTGCTTAAGTATTTGAAATTTCACTGAAATCTTTCAAATCTTTGGGAAATCTTTAAAATCTGCAGATATATTTTGAAATATTTTGGGATTTTTTAAATCTTTGTGAAATCTATTGAAATCTTTTGAAATCTTTGCGAAGTATTTTGAAACTTGTTTAACTCTTTGAAATTTTTCTGAAATCTTTTAAATCTTTGCGAAATCTTTTAAATCTTCGGATATATTTTGAAATATTTAATATATTTGTGAAATATATTGAATTTTTTGAGACCTTTCTAAAATCTTTAAAATCTTTATGAAACATTTTGAAATTTGTTTAAATCTTTGAGATTTTTCTGAAATATTTGATATCTTTGCGAAATCTTCAAAATTTTCTGAAATATTTTGATGTATTTGAAATCTCTTTCAATCTTTTGAAACATTTAAAATCTTTGTGGAATATTTTGAAATCTTTGCAACCTTCCTGAAATCTTCAAAGTCTGCAAAGTTTTTTAAAATTTGTTCAAGTCTTTCAAATTTTTCTAAAATCTTTTAAATCTTTTCGAAATCCTTTATATCTTCTGATATATTTTGAAACATTTGAAATCTTTTGGAATTTTTAAAATCTTTGTGAAATCTATTGAAAACTTTTTGAAATCTTTGAAAACTTTCTGAAATCTTCAGAATCTTCACAAAGTATTTTAAAATTTGTGTAAATATTTGAATTTCAAATTCTGAATTTGTACGGGGAATAAATAAATTAAACGTTAGGAAAGTCTCATTAAGAATTATAATTTTGGTTTTGGAACTGGGAATTTCATAAAGAATTATAATTTTGTCTTGGAGCAGATAATTTTTCACTTGTAATGGGAAATTTTGAAAAATTTTTATTCTGATTTATAAAAAGGGATTTTACAAAAATATCCCTCTTTTTAAGTCAGAATGCATCAGATTTGTAAAATTCTTTGTCGCAAATCGGAATTTTGCTTAAATTTGAAAATCCTTTTTTTTTTTGCAAGTAAAAATTGGCCAAAATTCGTAACTTTTTTCTTCCAAATTTGGAAAAAAGGAGTTCCTAAATTTCTGAATTATAATATAAAATGTTGTAAATAAATATAATTCTGACATGGAACAGTGAATTTTTGGAAATAAATCTATAATTTTAACTTGAAATAAGACATTTCCGTAAAGAATTACAATTTTTCATTTTCGAATAGGTAATTTTCGTAGAAAATTATAATTTATATTGCAAAGTCGGGAATTTTCGTTACAAAAATTATTTTTTAACTTGGAACGGGAGTTTTGTAAAATATATAATTTTAATTCTGATTTAGAAGAAGGAATTTAAGAAATCGCTTTTCAAATTCAAAATTATAATTTTTTTACAACATTCTCTGTTCCAAATCAGATTATAATTTCATTTCCAAAATTTCCTGTTCCAAATCAGAAATCTTTTAAAATGTCTAGAAATCTCTTGAAATCTTTAAAAATCGTTTAAAATCATTTAGATCTTTTAAAATTTTGAATTGACCGAGAAAAATCAACAAATTATCCATCGGGTAGACACCCTGTGTCCAACAAGGTGAGACCGTCAATTTTCCGCTTTAGTTTTAGTTCATAATTTTTGTAATGAAAGCTCAGTACATGAGTATTAATTTTCCAAAGCAGTAATATGCAATTTTTCGCTGTTTTCGAGAAAATTGACTTTAAAAATTCGCCATAAGTGATATATAGTTTGGCGAAACATAATTTAAATCGGCTGGTAGCTCAGGCAGTAGTGATTCGGCTTCATAGATGAAAGGTTGCGTGTTCGATTCTCGCTCCCTACACTTTTTTTATTTAATAAAATGTTGATAAATGTAATTTTCTTCAATAATCTTTTAAAATTATGATAAGTATTTTATCAGATGAACGATAAGTCTTTACAAGAACAAGATTTTTTTTCAAGAGTCTATTGGAAAATAATCTGATTTTGTTTTGCATAAAAAAATGTTTGCTTTAGAAGGTACGAAATATTAATACCGTCTGCACCTAGAGGATAGTTTTTTGTTTTTCAATTAACAATTTTTCGTTTAAAAAACCTCGATCATACTTATGATTTTGAATATAATTGGTAAACATTGTGTAAACAATTGAAAGTATAGAAAATAAATTTGTTTGCGAAAAATATGATAAAGTTTTTTAAGTTCCATTTTCCGTGAAAAAAGGCATTATAAACATTTTAATAGTTGAAAAATAAAATAAAAAAAGTGCAGGCCGCGAGAATCGAACACGCAACCTTTCATCTATGATGCCGAGGCGCTACTGCCTGAGCTATCGGCCGATTTAAAGTATGTTTCGGCAAACTCTATACGGCTTGTGGTGGATATTTCATAGTAGATCTTCTCGAAAACGGCAAAAAATTTCAAATTACTGCTTTAAGAAATTCATACTCAGGTGATGAATCGAAACTTAAATTGACAATTGCCAGCCTCCCTTGCAAGCTATTTTCTATTCTGTGAAGGGATTGGACAAAAGTTTTCGTTAATTAATTATCATGCTAATTGAATTGTCGATTTAGTGCTAATTTATTATTATTTATATTATTTATATTTATTATTATTATTATTATTATTATTATTATTATTAGTTTCAAAATGTACTATATGCTGGATTTGAAATCCCCACTCTTTTTACTACACTTATTATTTCAAAATAGCAAAACAAAGTCAAGTAAATTATATATTCTAAGTAAAAGACATTAAGTATAGACTGTTATAGGGAAAGCTTAAATTCGAAGAACATTCCAAAACAATGGATCAAATTTCGTCTATAGATAAATGTTAAATCCAATCAATAAAATGAACCTCAATATTTAATGTATTATATAGAGAGGGCCAAGTATCTATTTATGCCGTAAAACTGACTCGCATGTTAACAAAATTATCTGACTCATTTCAAGAATTCTTATCGAATTTGACATATTTTTTTTTTGTGAAAGTAGATAGGAAAGAGCGTTTCTGGACCAAGATACTACCTTGCCGACTCCGAGACCATTCAACAGCTCAAGTGGTTCGTGTCTATACTAAGCTATATTCTAGAAACTTAGCACGGACATGAACCACTTGAGCTGTTGAATGGTCTCGAAGTCGGTAAGGTAGAAATCTTGATCCGTAAACACCCTTGCCTTTCTGCTTGTGAATATAGTGTAAACCTGAAAAAGGTGCCAATACTAAATAGAAACATTTTGACTATACAATATAGAAATTAAGAAAAAGTCATTTGATAGAGAAATTAATGAGGGTATACGCAATATTGTATATAACATACAAGACTGTTTGTATCAGTGTATTGGTTTTGGACACTCATTACACTGTGATACGTCATGTTTAACATGTTCTTATTTCATAAATTGAAATAAAATTTGGAGTCTCTCAAATTTATTGCCTTTTGGGAAAAAGACTTTAGTCATTAAAGTTGCGATTGTATTTCTCTCTAAGGGATCTGGTGTAGCGATTTCTTTGTGTAAGACCATACTGACTTTATATTAAAGTAAATCAGCAGTAGTTGAAAATATATTTATTTCTTATCCTGATCAATATAATTTTTATCTTAAGGGCATATGATACTTATTCGGTTCCTACTTTATCGACATTTTTTTGGATCGTACCAATACCACACGAGATGAGATATCAAACTGGAAGTTTGGGAAAATATAGAAAATAATCTAAGGAAAATGATTTATGTGCTAATAAATTTTTACTGCGGTAAACAAAATTTGTAAAAAAAGTTTTTTGTAATTGTAAAAATGTATTAGTACATAAAAGTTGCTTAGTCACTTTTCTTTATTTTTCCAAACTTTCAATTTGATATCTCATCTCATTTGCAACTGGTATGATCCACAACAAATTTCGGTAAAATAGGAATGACCGTAAGCGTAAGGGCATGTGACATTTATCCGCTTCCTACTTTATCGACATTTTTTGGATCATACCAATTCCAACTGTTCTCAATTGTAAAAATTTATTAGCACATAAACGTTCCTTTAGTCCCTTCGGTTTATTGGTGTGAAATTGGTATGGTCCATAAAATGTCGGTAAGGTAGGAATCGGATGAATATCACATGATTAGATTCCTACCTTACCGACCTTTTTTCTCACCATCCTCTTGTCCACATGAAATGTGATATCGAGTTGAATATTTGGGTATTTATAGTAAAAGCACTCGCGAACGTTTATCTTCTCCTAAACTTTTATAATTACAAAAACAAAAATATTTTTAGAAAAAAATTGATGATTATACAAATGGTAGAATAGTTAAACCTTTCTCAATTTTTTTATACATACCCAAAATTTCAGCTCGATATCTCATTTCATGTGGACAGGAGGATGTCGAAGAAAATGTCGGCAATGTAGGAATTTTGTCACATGACCCAAGTGTAGCATGTCCTTAAGGCCATGTAATAACTAGCAGATTCCTACCTTACCGATATTTTTTTCAAAATTTACGTCCACTCGAATTGAAATATCGAGACGAAAATCTAGGAAGTAGCGTAAAAAACATGAAGTTGTTTTTATTCAAATTAATAAATATTTTTTTTATTTTTAGAAATTCAGGACGAAATAAACGTTCCTTCGTATCTTTTATTCAAATTTCCAAATTTTCAACTCAATATCTCAATTGGTATGGACAGGTACGGACGTGGGTTCTTGCGAAAAAATGTAGATAAAGCAGGAAACTGGTAACTATTACATGGCCTTAGGTATTTTTAATTTATTAATTATTCACGAAATATTTAATTTATCATGTGTTTTTTGCAGTTATTTAATTAGCACAAATTTAAATTCAAGCCTTTCAAGATTAGAAAGTTCAATATTAAAAATTCAAAGTCCTGGAATTGTTTTTTTTTACTAATCTTGAATAGTATAAATAATTGTTTTGTTTAAACAAATAATTCTATTCTCATTAAATATTGCGAATTAAAGGTATTTTTTAATTCTGTGGCCTACTTTGTGTATGTGAAAAGTGCATTTTTCATTGCAGTTTACTATTTATTGTTTAAGTGATTAAGAATTGTTGAATGCAACTTTTAACACAAAATAGCTTTAAAAACGCATTTTTTGCACTTTTTAAAAAGTTCCAATGCTTTGTACTAATCCTTAGTTTTTTTATCTTACTACTAATTATTTAAAAGGTTTTATTTTTTCAAACATTTTCATTATTATTAATTTTTCAAGGAATCTGTATTATCATCAGAGAATAACAGAAATTTTTAACGTCTTTTCAGACTAGATGAGGATATGAATTAAAAATTATTTTAAGTAATATTTGAAATTTTGTTTTCTTCTTAATTACTTAAAATAATTTTTTATTCATATCCTTATCTAGTCTGAAAAGACGTTAAAATTTTCTGTTATTCTCTGATGATAATACAGATTCCTTCAAAAATTTAACTTGTACTAAATAATAAGATATGGGACTAATGACAATTTTCTGTATTTCAGATAATGCTTTCCGGGGTGAAAATTAATTTTCAAAATTCTCTGATTTTTCCTTGACCAATTTTTTATTTTCTCTAATCATTAACATTCAAATACCAGCATTTTAATCTAGTAATATTTTTAACACAAGGTCTTTTCTAAATGCAATAAAACAATATTTCAGATACAAATGTAAAATTTTCAAATTTATTTATTCATTTTAAGGCCATGTGATGAGTGTGTCACGTGGCCAGATTCCTACCTTACCGGCACTTTTTTATTTGTCAACTTATTTTCACACGAATAGCCACATCGAGTTGAAAATTTGGGATACTAAATATAAGAAGCATTAAGAAAGGTGGCTCTGGTCCTAAATTATAATAATCATGTGAAAGTTTTTTTTTGTAAAAAACTTTTTTTTTTGCTTTTTTCGTGATTATTACAATTTAGGACCAGAGCCGCATTTCTTAGTGCTTCTTATTTATTATCCCAAATTTTCAACTCGTTGTGGCTATTCGTGTGAACATAAGTTTACAAATAAAAAAATTGTCGGTAAGGTAGGAATCCGGTCACGTGACCCACTCGTCACATGGCCTTAAACAAAAAATGACTTTTCTACCATATAACATGATTCTTTAACAAAATACTTGCATTTTGAACAAAATATTTAAATTTTCAATAAAATAATTAATTTTTCAACAAAATACTGGAATTTTCAACAAAATAATTGAGAAATCCACAAAATCATTGAATTTTCAACCTAAAAACATGAATTTTCAACAAAAAAAAGTGCAATAGTTGATATTTCAACCAAAAAATATGAAATTTCGTTTAAAAAATGAATTTTAAAATCACAAAGACGAATTTTTAACAAATGAACATTTTTTACTCATAAAGAAAAATGTTTACCTAAACTGTTGAACCTTCAAGCCAAAAGACGACAATGTAAAAATTAAATTTTCAATCAGAAAATATGAATTTTCAGCAAAAAAATTAATTTTCAACAACAGCAGGTCAATTTTCAACCAAAGAGATAAACCTTCTTTCAAAAATAAATAAATCAATTTCAACAAGGTAGTTCAGCTTGTACCCAGGCAGTTGAATTTTCAGTTAAAAAATATCAATTTTCAACAAAATAGTTCAACTTTCAACCAAAGAGATGAATTTTCAAGGCAAATGGCCTAATGGTATAATAATAAAAATAATAATAATATATCATACTAGAAAATTAAAATTCGTCTCCTATTTGGTTGAAAATTAATTTTTTGAAGGGTGGAAAATTCAAATATTTTGGTAGAAAATTCAACTTTTTGGTTGAAAATTAATTTTTTTTTTCAAAATTTAACTCTTTTTTTGAAAATTCATCTCCTTAGTTTGAAAATGGTAGAAAGTTAAACTATTTGATTGAAAATTAACTTTTTGGTTGAAAATGAATATTTTCGGTGTGAAATTTCAATCATTTGGTTGAAAATTCATGTATTTAAAAAAAAATTTAAGTATTTTTGTAGAAAGTCCAAATTTGATCGAAAGTTAACTTTTTTTGAAAGTTTACTTTTTGTTGAAAATTTAACTGTTTTGATGGAAATTAGTCTTTTTGGTTTAAAATGGTAGAAAATTCAACTATTTGGTTGAAAATTAACTTTTTTCATGGAAATTAATACTTTTGGGATGAAAATTCAACTATTCTGATAGAATATTAACCCTATTTGGTTGAGGATTCAGCTATTTAGTTGAAAATTCGTATTTTTCGGTTAAATTAAACTGTGAATTCAACTATTTTGGTAAAAAGTGGATAAAAAATAACGACCATTTTGGTTGAAATTGATAATAATAATTTTCTATAACAGAAAAAAAGAATTTTCAATATATTACATACACTTTCAACCAAACAGTTGAACTTTTAAACTAAAGATGTTAATTTTTTAACAAAAATTCTTTTTTTTCAAAATATTTAACAAATACTAGAATAAAAAAATAGTTGCATTTTCAATTTTATTTCAAGTTTTATTCGAATGGCCGCTTAGGTCTTTTAAACATAAATAATCATCAATCGGTAATTTAAGAATACTAGTCATTTATTAACTAATATTCAATTGTTTGAACAATTTTAATTTGTTTAAATATTTTTTTTCAGTTAACTCGCAAAATAAACGTATTTTCTAGACTTTATGAGTTGTTCAATCGATAATAACAATAAAATAATTTGTTTTCATAATTTTACAATTATTTAAATAATACGTATTTGTTCAAGCATATATTTTACAATTTTTTGGTTTACATTTTTTTGTGCCATTTTTCGAAACATTGAAATATTTTTATGTTCTACTTTGCTTTTTAAGAATAGTCTTTATTGTCTAAACAATTTAAAATTGTTAAAAAACAATATTTTTTTTGTTTACTGATTTTATGTGTTTTTTATCGTGAAGACAAAATGCGTTTTTTTCATTTTCTGAGAGATTTATTTGTTATGAGTTGTCTGCTTGTTTTGCAGGAACGTTCTTAATTTTTCATGCAATTTAAAATATTTTCTCGTTCCGATTAAAAGTTGGTACTGGACAAATCTGGCACTATCCCTTTAAGCTGGGCTGAAGCGGTTCATTCACGTCCGTTGAAGACTCAGAGGGTTCTGGGTTATACTCGTAATTGCCCCCATAAATATTGTCTTACAATTCTAAACATTTAAGTAATCGGTTCGATCCTATGGGCTTGCTTTGCTTAACGGGATATCGTCATCTGACGATGTCAGTACCTGAGTAGGATGCGATGTTGCCAGAATTTATAGTTACTTTTCCCAAAATTTGCCTTCTGACGATTTCAAAAGGGACACATTATTTAAGAACTTCTTGTACTTGAACACTCCAGTGGCAGGGTGAGTCAGTGCGATTCTTATCTTCGACGCGTATAGATGTATCAAGTAGTAAGCAATTATGCTTTCTGTTCTTTGCAAGTATAGTTCAGTTGTGTTACTGTAATGTGATTAAGTGATGAAAGTGGCTTTAATAATTAATTTAATTCAAAATGGAACTTTGAGAAGATTTATATTTGGTTGGAAGTTACATCAATCAAATTGTCGGT
>CAKNXH010056039.1:959-13635 GCA_932178445.1 Andricus quercusramuli | reverse complement strand
AAAAATATATAAATTACCATAACTTCCCTACTCTTTAATAAAATGTAATAATATTGTAGGTCAATCCATTTGTCTCGAACCAAGAAATTTTTTATGTTCTTGCATCAACTTTGAATTATGTCGAAGAAAAAAGTTTTACTATAAAAATCCGTATTTTCAAATATTATGCATTACCATAGCTTCCTTACTCTTCAATAAAATGTAATAATGTTATAGGCCAATCAATTTGCCTCAAATCAAGATATATTTTCCGTTCTTGCATCAGTTTTGAATTATGTTAGTGAAAAAAGTTTTACTATAAGAAACCGTGTTTTCAAATATTAGGCATTACAATAGATTCCTTACTCTTCAATAACATGTATTAAAATTATAGGTCAATCGATTCTTATTGAATCCACACAACTTTTCTATTCTCGAATCAATTTTAAATTATAAGAATGAGAAAATTTTAACTATAAAAATCAAGTTTAAAAATATATAAATTACCATAACTTCCCTACTTCCCTACTCTTTAATAAAATGTATTAACATTGTAGGTCAATCAATTCGCCTCGAACCGAGGAATCTTTTATATTCTTGCAACTTTTCTAATCTCGCATCAACTTTAAATTATAAAAATGAGAAAAATTTTACAATAACCATCGAGTTTAAAAATATATAAATTACCATAAATATACCAAATATGAGCGACCAGTAACGATTTTTGAATTAAAAAATATGCCTTATTCTGTTTATATGGGAAGATTTTTTTTGATACACAAAATACGACAATATTACATCTAGAGTATTTGTTCGCGTCCTTGTGATTTATAAATTGAAAAAATTGGTTGTTTATCTTGTCGATATAAGGAAAACGTTTTTAATATCGTAAATACAACTATAATGTATATCATACATTTGTTCACGTCTTCGAGACGCATCGATTACCAAAATTAAGAACTTTTCATGATCTACCATAACCCACAAATATCGTTTTTAAATTTTTCAACAAAATTAGTTTCCTTCTTAATGAGAGGATTTTTTTATATTGGGAATATAACAGTACTGCATTTGATGTAATTGTTCGCGTCTTCGAGAAAAGTGTTCTAAGAAAAGTGACATTATTTCTATGAGGTTGTAATTTGAAATATAAAACTACCGTAGGTTAAAAAGTTATATATTGTAACAAAAAATATCAATTGACATTTTGGTGGGCCCTCTGATTTTCTGAAAATAAAATTTTCGGAAAGACAGAAACATAAGCTTGAAAAATATTGAAAGTATCCATTTTTTTCTTTTGTTAGGAAAAGCTCCCTCTATGAGGAAGCAAATTTATTTGATACTTATGAGGAAGCAAAATGCTCATAAGATAAGGACAAATAAATACACCCATAGTGAATACGTCCATAGTACTTCGCAGCCGTATAAAAGAAAACCGATTTTCAAAATATATAAATTACCATAACTTCCCTAATCTTTATAAAATGTATTAATATTATAGGTCAATCGATTCGTCTCGAACCAAGGAATCTTTTATATACTTGCATCAACTTTGAATTATGCTAATGAAAAAAGTTTCACTATAAAAAACGGATCTTTAAAATATAATTGAGTGCTAAAAAAATGCAATAAATATTTTTAGAAATCCTTTGGCCAGTTTCAAGATATTAGTAAGGAAAATAAGCCCTCCAAAATTCATCAATTTATCTGTAAACGTTTTCTAGTTATCACGTTCATAAAAAAGTGTGACATCCACACACACACACATTCGGACAATTGCTTAGAACATTGTATTAGACATTTTTAAATTGAGGATGGTTCAATTAAATGAACTTGAAATTTTTGGAAAATTTTATCATCACAAAGCTTCCTCTATGAGGAAGCAAAACACAAAATACCTTCAAAGTAACTAAAATTAAAGTTCCAAGTTACTGCAAAAATCGTAACTAAGTTACGTTACAAGTTACTTTTAAAAAAAGTAACAAAGTTACCCTAAAAAGTTACGAATAACGTACTTTTCAGTGATGCAGTGTGAGCCAGTCCTGCTTTAGACACGAAATAAAAAAAATTAAATTAACCTTAATTCCATTATAATGTATATTTTCAAAACAAAATTTGTTTGTACATTTGGTAAATTTTGCATTTGTTACGTATAAGACATTTCAGCCAAGGATAGGGGCTGAAACTTAATTTATTTGGCATACATTTTTCATTTATTTTCAATAATTTCACAAAAATTAATTATATATTAAATATAATATATAAATATTAAATTATTGTTCATTACAAAGCTCCCTCTATGAGGAAGCAAAAGTACTCAATAATACAAAAAGTACTCTATATTAAAAAGTACTTAGCACTTAAGATCAAAATTAGAGTCTTGAGGGACATTGTAAAATAGAAACAAACAACTATTACGTGATTGACGTTCACAGGGACATTAGTTATCATGATCATGAGAGACGATAATGAAACGTCACGTAATTGTAAGAATCTAGAAATGTACTAGTATAGGAATTTATTTACTTTATGATTCAGTGCATTGTTATTTAGCGACGATTCAGTTAGCAAATGCAAGCGATGATTATTTGATTCCTGGAATGTGGGAGGAGGATCTCACGATTAAATGAACTTCGTCCGGTAATAATAATTCGACTCTCGTTTTATGCCGGACGACAAGATAGTAAAGTTCCAGATAAACGTTGACAAATTAATTGGATACGGAAAAAGCGGCGATTAAAAATCCAGTGACTTTGTATCATAGTCTTGGACAGGAGAGAAATTCCTTTAAAATTCACAACATTCCATATTTAAGAAACTGATAAATCACCATCTGATAAGGAATGTACCATTTTAACAGAATTTTTAAAATAGTGTTAGAGCTGAGCGAAAAAATTAATAGGTTGACATCCGAAAAAAGTAAAAAAAAATTTGAAATCGGTTAATATCTTTTGTTCTCTTTTTTGATTTGAAAGTTCCAAAAAATTTCCCTATTGCTTCGAAAATTATGGAGAATTTTTTCTATTTACTGTTTTTGCTAGTGAATAATAATAAAAAATTATAAATTTAAAAAAAATTCTTTGCTCAATTTATAATTTTTTGAAAATGGCCAAAAACATGTTTTTTTTTATTGAGTCCTATGCACACATTTTGAAAAAAGTTGACAATGTCGAACCTGAAATTTCTTCAGCTTGAATCAAAGAAACATGTTATAATTTTGTTTTTTCGAAAACAAATTCTTTTAGTGATGTTTCAAGTTCAAAAATTGCCAATTTTTCGTGCACAGGACTCAATTAAAAAAAAAAAAAACATTGTTTTTGCCACTTTCGAAAAATTTTAATTCAGCAAATTTGTGTTCAATTTATAATTTTTTAGTGTTATTCGCTAGCAAAAACTGTAAATAGAAAAAATTTGCTACAATTTTTTTCAAAGCAATAGGAAAATTTGTTGGAATTTTCAAAAATTTGAATTTTCATATCAAAAAAGAGAACAGAAGCGATTTCAAATTTTTTTTTACTGTTTTTGGATGTCAATCCAGAAACTTTTTTTGCTCAGCTCAAACGATTCGACTAATTTGATTATTTTTACTTCAATGTATAGAATTCCTGGAAATAAAAACAGGAATCCAACGACCATATTTGGAACAACTTCAGTAAAATCCAAATTTGTTCATTGGATTCTTGTTATTATTTTCAGAAAGCCTACGCATTAACTTGAGTATTGAACATTAAATAAGTTCAATTTATCCAATTCTTTTATCATATTTTTTACTCAGTTTCAAATGTGGAATAACTTTTCCAAAACAATGATTTAAAATCTGCAAAACATATAATTAAATTTTACTTATTTCAAAAAGGGATCGATACTTTTTTCCTTTAAAGATTTAAACCGTTTAAACACTATCTAAAACTGATAACAAATAAATCACAGTCTATAGTTCAAAAACACTTTAATAACCTTAATGACAAAAAACCATTTTCTGCTATACAAAAACATCTCTAAAACAGCAGTTTTCAACTGATCTACTTATTTTATAATATTTTTAAATTAGTTTTTAATTTAGAATAACAAATCCTAAATAATAATTTTAAATATTTAGACAAATTTTCTTCTTAAATTTGAATAATAATAATAATAATATTAGCCAAGAAATTCTCGGAAGTTAAAAAGACCAAGAATTTAAGGGCGTTAAAGTGGAATTTAAATTTTGACTTATTTTGAATGTAATTTCTTAGATTAAAATATTTTAGAGTAAACGATTACAAAAAGCACATCAAAGTCTGCCCCGATTCGACAATTAGTCTTTACAATTGAGCAATATTTAAAATTAGCATTGCTTGAGCTCTAATATTTCAATTGGGTTCAAAGCCATGTTAAAAACTTTAAAAATGATCTCGTTGAATCGCATATCATGCGATATGATATGAAGTTTAATTTAATGTGATTGAATACATTTTTCTAATTAAACTCAGAATTAAAAAATAATCTCTATCAGAAAATAAGTCTCCTGTCATTTCGCGATCAAAGAAAATTCCGGAATTAGCAAATACTCCTCAAGAAAATAAGATCACAAGCAATAACACTAGGTAAACAACGCAACAGACGCACAACGGGAAAAACGTGCAGCGTGCGCGGTGCTGCGGAAAACGTTCACTGCGCATCTATGGTTTTCAGCGGTGGTCAAGGGAATTCTGTTGGAAGATTCGATTATTCATTTCCCAAATTCTTTTTGACACATCTATAAAAAGTCGATTACCATCAAATAAAGTCTTATGAACTATACAGTTTGTGTATAAAAATTAAATGAAACATTTTATGAATTAATTTTTTTGCATTAGAGGCTAAAACACCTATTTCGATTGATCCCGAGCTTATTTCGATTGTTTATGGAAAGACCATAAATAAAATTATGAAAATTGCTATTTTTTCACTTTTTTGTTGGCTCTAGGCTGTTTTGGAACAATTTTTATGTTATGCCCCACTGTGTGTCGCTTGTTATCAATTAAAAAATAATTTTGGATTTTAATATATCGCATATTATTTTTTTGACGAAAACCTTCCCTATAAGTCTACTGTTTCCAATTTAGGAAATATGTGAATAGTCTTCAAATAGTTGTTTTTAAAATTTATTTGAAAATAATTGTTTGAACTAGTTCAGGCATAGAAAAATTCACTTCTAAACTGAAAAACAGTGAAAGTTTTTTCCGAAAAATAGTGAATGTTTTTTCCGAAAAGTAGGCCATCGTTTAGTAAAAGTGACCATTTTTCAAAAATTGGTAAGAAGGCGTAAGATAAAATTCAACTGGAAAAAAACTTTGTTGAAATCAATGTTTTTTGTAAGTTCAGGGTGCACAGTCTTCCCCTTTTTTCTCGAAATTCCCCTTTCCCCCCTTTTCTCAAAAAGCTTCCCCTTTTCTCTTTAAACATACGATATTAATTTTTTTAAATCTTTGCTTGAAAATTTAACTATTGTTGAAACTTTTTTTTTCGTTGAAAATTAATTTTTTTAATCTCACAATTAAACTATTGCATTTGTGTTTGAAAATTAATATTTTTTAGTCGGAAATTTAACTATTTGGTTGCAAGTTCATGAATTTCGTTCAAAAGTTATATTTTTTGTCAAAAAATTGGTTAAAATCTTAACTATTTGGGTGAAAATATATTTATTTTGTTGAAAATCTTTCTTTTTGGTTGAATATCAATCTACTTTGTTAAAAATTCATTTTTTAACTGAAAATTGCAATTTTTGATTGAAAATTGTTTTTGTATTGAAAGCTTACACTTTTTATTTCAAAATTCACCTGTGATGTAGAAGGTTTTTTTTGGCTCAAAAATTCAATAATATTGTAGAAAACTAGTTTTTTCATTTAAAAATTAGTTTCTTGAAATGAAAATGTAGCAATTTCATTTTTAGTTCAAAGTTGATCTCTTATTTTGAAAATTCAACTATTTGGTTAAAAATCTATGTAATTTGTTAAAAAATCATCCTTTTTGTAGAAAATTAATCTTCTTGCTTTAAAATTCAACATTTTGAATGCAATTTTTTTTTCTTTATTGACTAAAAAATCTTTTTTGTTTGAAAACTCAAATCTTGTTGAAAATTCGTGCTTTCGAATTAAAGATTCAACTGTTTTGTAGAAAATTTGAATTTTCTCTCGACAATTGGACAGTCTGGTAGATAATTCAACTCATTGGTCGAATTTTGAACTACTTTGTTAAAAATTTATTTTTTAGTTAAAAATTCATCATTTTAGGTAAAGCTTTCTTTTTTGTCAAAAACTAGGTTTTTTAACTAAAAATTTTAATGTGTGGTTGAAAATGAAAACAAAATTTGGGAGAAAATTCAGTTTTTTCAATTAAAAATTAATTTTTTGAAACGAAAATGTAACTATTCGATTTTGGGTTTAAAACTGATGTTCTTAATACAACAATTCAAATATTTTGTTTAAAAATGATCTTATTCTTTGAAAATTTAAAAATAAATTTGTTTCCCAGTTACAATTTTTTTTTAATGTGCAGAAACATGTTTTTTTGGATTGAGTCATATGCACACATTTTGAAAAAAAATTGAATATGTCGAACCTGAAATTTATTTAGCATGAATCAAAGAAACATTTTTTTATTTTATTCTTTCGGAAAAAAAGTTTTGTCGTGAGATAGGATTTTTGGAATTTCATATATTTTTTTTCGATTTTGGAACGTTATAAACATCAAGAAAAAAAATGTTTCTCATGTATAAAAAATAATAACATGTTTCCTTGGTTCAAGGTGATGCAATCTGATTTTCGAATCAATCCAAAAAACATGTTTTTGCATATTTTCAAAAAGTTTTAAATAAGGCAACATTATCTTTTAATTAAAAAAAATTTAGATTGTAAATTTAAGAAAGAGGACAGAAGATATTAGCCGATTTCAAAAATTTTTTCTTTACTTGTTTTGGATGTCGGCCCACAAATTGTTATCCCTCAGCTCAAAGGATTTGATTAATTTTGATAGATTAATTAATTATACATATTTTATGACAAATCTTGAAAAGGAATATTTATGAGAACGATGTGAAACATATCAAAAGTTTGTATTTAACTAATTTTATTTTAAAAATAAATCATTAAAAATTATTTAAAAATGTAATGTGATCCCTGTAAGTTTCAAAAATTTTTCATTAAAAATAATGTTTTCCAATTGAAGCTTTGATTTATCATCATCAGTAATGTTATTTTGATTCTTAAAGTAATAGAAAAACTTTGTTCATTTTTTTACATCGATTTATTTATTTTAAAAATTGAAGAAAACATTGTAAGATCTAGATTAGAAGCCACCACTTTTGTATTTTTAAAAACAATGGACAATAAAGCCTTTGTTCATTGTTATAATTAAAAATCCTATTTTTCAAAAATAGGTTCATGTCTTTATTAGTGTATCTAATATATAATTAAACCTAACACTAACAATGCTGTTTTCGCCAAGAAAAACTTGCTCCGGCTCGGACGTTTTTTCCATTCAGATTGTGAGTGACTAGTGAGCAGTGAGCACCTGCTAATTATTACCGGTCTCGTGCTAATTGATCCAAGTTGATTGTCAAGTGTAAAAAATTCGCACGTGTTCGCGACGTCATTGTGTTCAACAATTTAAGGTTTCGGGATTTTTTTCAATTATTTAAAAAATGTTAGAACTATATACATAAGCAATGAAAAATTACTTCCCTTTTCAATGGTGAGGATATCACCGACGAGGTTCTGACCTCGTAGTGCTTATGCAAATAGGACATTCGATAATGGCTACTGTGTCACGCGCTTTGAAAAAAATAAGTAAGATCGACTACACCAATGATCGTCTTGCTTATTATTTACGATATCTAGATAGTAAATAATAATATGTTATGTAGTTTTTAATTATAATATGTGGGTTTGCGTCCTTGGAAAGGAGGATAGCTACAGATATTTAATTCAGTCATGTGGATCTGAAAAAAAAGGAATTAATTTGTAAGGAAGTGGAATTTAATGCATTTCTGGAGATTGCCAATATTTAATTTTCTGGGCAATTTTTACTCGGGTGGGTTAAAAATTCTCGTTGCGATTTTTAACATTCAAATTTGGTATGGTTTTTGAAATTTAAGAGTTTTAAACTCGGTTTTAAATGGGACGAATGAAAAATCCTGAAAAATACAATCCTCGAATAGTTTATAATATTGCTGAATTGGGAAACTCTTAAAAATAAAATTCCTCACAGTTTATGATATTACCGAATTTGAAAATTCTTGAATAATAAAATTCCCGACAGAAAATTGACGAATTATAAAATTTCCGAGCTGGAAAATTTCTAGAACTAGAAAATTTTGTTCAAATTTAAAATAACAATAATTGAAACAAATATTATAAAATATATATATATATATAATTTTTGTTATAAAAATATTTGATTATTTACTTTTAATCAATAAATAATATTTATACACAAAACTTTCCAATTGTTCAAATTCTGAAATTTTCAATTACGGTAATATTATAAACTATCGAGAATGTTATTATTCGGGAATTTTAAAGTTCGGTCATATTATAAACTATTCCGGAATTTTATTATTCAGGAATTTTTTATTCGGGAATGTTCCAGTTCAGTAATATTCTAAACTATTCGAGAATTTTATTTTTCGGGATTTTTCAGTCGTCTCATAAAAATCTCGATTTGGAAAATTCACGAATAATAAAATTCCTGACAGAAGATTTCCGAATTATAAAAAATCCGAACTAGAAAATTTCCGAATTATACAATTCCCGAATTTAAAAAATTTTTGTTAATATTTAAAGTTTTTTGTGAAATTATTGTTTGAATTTAAAATAACAATAATTAACAAATATATGTTTCTGGATGAAAAATTTTATTTGAAAATGTGCCTGATATTAAAAAAAATGACAAACAACTTTCTGAAAAATCTGATTTTCAATTTTAAAAAATAAATTATTCAAAGAAATTATTAATAAATTTTAAAAAATTCCGTGTTTTCAAATTTATTTTTCAATACAATTTTTATAGAATTATTAGTATTTTATATTCAAGCAATAATTTTTAAAAACTTTAAACATAAAAAAAATATTATTTAATAATAATTTTTTATTATTGAATTTTTAATAAATAAATAATACTAATTTAAAAAAAAAATTTTTAAGTTATTTAAATTCTGGAATTTTGTAAATCGGGAATTTTTTACTTCGGATATTTCATACTCAGGAAATTTTATGTTGGCAATTTTCAAATTCGGTAATATTATAAACTATCGGGAATGTTATTATTCGGGAATTTTCACAGTCGGTACTATTATAAATTGTTCGCGAATTTTATTTCTTGGGAATTTTACAGTGCCGGGAATTTTATTTTTCGAGATTTTTCAGTCGTCCCATAAAAATCCCGAATTGGAAGATTCCCGAAAAAGAAAATTCTTGACAGAAAATTGCCAATATATAAAATATCTGAACTAGAAAATTTTCGAATTATAAAATTCCCGAATTGAAACAATTAAAAAAATGGTTATTTCATAAATATGATTTATTTATTAAAAATAAAATAATCAAATATTTTTATCAAAGACATTTTTGTTAATATTAAATTTTTTTTTTGAAATTATTGTTCGAATTTAAAATAACAATAATTAAAAAATATATATTTTTGGATGAAAAATTTTATTCGAAAATGTGCCTAGTATTGAAAAAAATTACAAAAACCGTTCTCAAAAATCGAATTTTTAATTTAAAAAAAAAATGAAAATAAATTATTTAAAGAAATTAGTGAGAAATTAAAATCAAATTTCGTGATAAATCAGTGCTTAATTGAATTCTGATATGTTTGTTTGGAAAATATTATTTGTTTCGGAAACAATTTCGGTAGAATTTTGATTCGTTTGAGGCGCACGTGTTTTCAAATTTATTTTTTAATACAATTTTTATAGAATTATTATTATTTTATATTCAAGCAATAATTTTTAAAAACTCTCAACATTAAAAAAAATGTTATTCGATAAAAATGTATTATTATTGTATTTTTAATAAATAAATAATATTGATTAACAAAAAACAATTTTTTAAGTTATTCAAATTCTGGAATTGTGTAAATCGGGAATTTTTTACTTCGGAAATGTTATGTCGGGAATTTTCGAATTCGGTAATATTACAAACTGTCGGGAATGTTATTATTCGGGAATTTTCAAATTTGGTAATATTATAAACATTGGCGAATTTGATCGTTCGGGAATTTTACAGTGTCAGGAATTTTATTTTTCGGGATTTTTCAGTCGTTCCATAAAATTCCCGAATTAGAAAATTCCCGAAAAAGAAAATTCTTGACAGAAAATTGCCGATGTATAAAATATTCGAACTAGAAAATTTCCATAGTACAAAAATCCCGAATTTAAACCATTTAAAAAAATTATTGTTCAATAAATATTATTGATTTATTAAAAATACAATAATCAAATACTTTTATCAAACCCATTTTTTTATTATTTAAAGTTTTTTTGAAATTATTGTTTGAATTAAAAATAACAATAATTTAAAAATATATATTTCGGGATTAAAATTTTCGTTTGAAAATATACATAGTATTAGAAAAAATTACAATAAACTTTCTCAAAAATTTAATTTTTGATTTAAAAAATTAAAAAGAAATTTAGGGATAAATCAGTGCTTAATTGAATTCTGCAAAATTTGTTTGAAAAGTGTATTTTGTTTTTAAAAAACTTTAAACATTAAGAAAAAATGTTTCTCCTATAAAAATATTTTATTATTGTATTTTTAGTAAATAAATAACATTAAATTAACAGCAACACAAAATTTTAATTCGGGAATTTTGTACTTCGGATATTTTATAATTCGGCAATTTTATCTCGGGAATTTTCCAATTTGGTAATATTATAAACTGTGGGGAATTTTACTGTTCGGGAATTTTCAAATTCGGTAAATTTATAAACTGTCGGGAATTATATTATTCGGGAATTTTCAAATTCGGTAATATTCTAAACTTCCGAGAATTTTATTATTCGAAAATTTTACAATTCGGTAATATTATAAACTGTTCGGGAATTTTCCAATTCGAGATTTCTATGATTTGGTAATTTTCTAATTTCGGGAATTTTATTATTGGGGAATTTTCTAATTCGGGAATTTCACATTGTCGGGAATTTTGTTTTTCGGTATTTTTCAGCCGTCCCTTTTAAATTTGAACTTTTAAACGTGGGTTTTCTGCGTTGTAAAATATTATTCACGGGTGTAGGAGAAACGTTTTTAAAGCGAGAAAAATTGTATTTGAATTTGGGTTTCTAAGTTTTCAAATTTGAAGGAACGGAAATAATCAAAATTGAGAGGCTGTTAATTGAAATCGTTGAATGTTTAAAGAAATCTTATTTTAATGAAAAAAAGCGTGTATAATTTAATTTTTTAAATATAAAATTTTAATTCTTTATGCTAGATAAACTAAAAACCTTTTTTCTTTCAGGTGAGACTAGAAGTTCCTGATGTCGTGGGGGGAAGACCGCAGCAGTGATCTCGCTTTTTAAGCAGCAAAGGATAAAGGATGACGGTTAGTTATACAGCGGAAGTTGCAACCTGCAGGGGTCTTGGATGCTTTCTAAAATTATTACTGAGGTACGACTTTTTTAATTTGAATAATCCTTTTTAAAAAAAAATGTTGTGTCACGAAAATCTCGAAAGGGTTGTTGTCGCTTTTCCGCAATACCGATTGGGTAATTTGAAAAACTCGAAGGAAGTTATGTTGCCAAATTTTCTCACGTAATTAAGAATTGAGTTTCGGTTAGAGGGTTTCATTTAAAATAATTAATTTTCAACCCAGAAAAAGGGAATTTTCAACAAAATAGTTCAATTTTCAACCAAACTGATGAATCTTTGATAAAAAAAAATGAATTCTCAACAAAAAGTGTAATAGTTAATATTTCACTAAAAATTATTTAATTTTTAATAAATTTACTACCCAAAAATATCAATTTGCTACTAAAATAATTGAATTTTCAACTTGAAAGGACGAGTTTTCAACAAAATAGGTGAATTTTTAACTGAGAAATATCAATTTTCTAGCAGAAATGAAATAGCTACATTTTTAGTGAAAAAAATCATTTTTAAAAAAAAAAAACGAATTTTCAACCAAATTTGTTAAATTGTTAACCGACGAAATGAAATTTTAACTAAAATGATGAATCTTCAATCAAAAAAATAAAGTTTTAACAAAATAGTTGAATTTTTAACTCGGAAGATGAATTTTCTACCAAAAAGATTAAATGTAAAACAAACAAAAAAATTCGACAAAAAATGGAATAGTTAAATTTTAAGTAAAAAAAAAATTATTTTCAATCAAGAACTAATTTTTAAGCAAAGAAATAAAATTTCAACAAAAAATATTAATTTTCTACCAAAAAAGAATTATTTTTAACAGGATACATGAATTTTCAACCAAATATTTAAATTTTTAATGAAATTTTCAACCTAATAGTTGAATTTTCAACCAAGAATGTTAACTTGCCAGCAGGAAAAGAGACATTCTCAACAAAATGGATGAATTTTCAGCTAAAAAAGATAAATTTTTAGCAAAAATTAGAATAGTTTAATGTTAAGTTAGAGAAATAAGTTTCTAACCAAATAAAAAAGATTTTCGACGAAATTGTTAAGTTTTCAACCCAAAAGATGAATTTTCAACCAAA
>CAKNXH010056036.1:0-14473 GCA_932178445.1 Andricus quercusramuli | reverse complement strand
TCGCACGTGGTGCCCCTCCGCCTTCGGGCCGGAACGGTGGCCCACCAAACTTTGATCTGTCGAGGCCCCTCGCTGCGGCCCCGGATCAACACCCATCGATCTGTCGCGGCCCCTCGCTGCGGCCTCGGATCCACGTCAGACACAGATGGACGGACTACAGGCTTGGAAGTATCTTCTCTCCTCTCGCGGGGATACAACCATTCGCCAGTCGCTCCCGAGCAGCCGAAGGAAGGAATAGCGCCACATCCGTACCTGGCCAGCGCCCCATCTGCGCCTGACCAGGTTCCAACCGGTTCGACAAAGACAGTTACACGTCTCCTACACCACTACACACTCCTGTGATTAAGTCGGCCATCCATAAAAACCGGCTTACATCAATTCCCGAATAATAAAATTCCCGAATTGTAAAATTCCCGAATAATAAAATTCCCGAATTATAAAATCCCGGAATTGGAAAATTCCTGAATAATAAAATTCCCGGACATCTCATAATATGACCGAATTGGAAAATTCCCGACAGTTTATAATATTACCGAATTGGAAAATTCCCGAATAATAAAATTCTCGGCAGAAAATTGCCGAATTATAAAATATCCGAATTGGAAAATTCCCGGATTTAAACAATTAAAATTGTTTTATAAATATATTTTATCAAATAAAAATATAATAAACATAAAAAATAAATCTTTACAATAATTTTATATTATTGTATTTTTATTTGATAAAATATATTTATAAAACAATTTTAATTGTTTAAATTCGGGAATTTTCCAATTCGGATATTTTATAATTGGGCAATTCTGTCGAGAATTTTATTATTCGGGAATTTTCAAATTCAGTAATATTATAAACTGTCGGGAATTTTATTATTAGGGAATTTGATTATCCGGGAATTTTACAATTAGGAAATTTTATAATTCGGGAATTTTATTATTCGGGAATTTTATTATTCGGGAAATTTGCAATTCGGGATTCTTTTTCGGCAATTTTATTATTTGTAAATTTTATTATACGGGAATTTTGCAGTGTCGGGAATTTTATTTTTCAGGATTTTCCAGCTGTCCCATTTTATTATTCCGGAAATTTCCAATTCGAGGATTTTATAATTTCGGGAATTTTATTATTCGTGAATTTTCCAATTCGGGATTTTTATTTTTCGGCAATTTTATTATTAGTAAATTTTATTATTCGGGAATTTTATTTTTCGGGATTTTTTAGTCTTCCCGGTCAAGAATCGCGATTTATAATTTATAATCAGTTTTTTCCTATTAGTTTTACAACTATTTTATAAAAAAATAATATCTTTTTTACTTTATACAAATTATAAAAATTTTAATGAGAAAAATCTAATTTTATTTTATATTAACAATTGGGAGAAATTATACGATAGATTGTGTCAAAAGTCCAAAAAAATACAAGAAGAAATAGAATCAGAACATGCCAAAATTCAAAAAATACGTTTATTTGCTGGTTTAAAAAAATTTTCTCGAAAAAATTGGGAAGACCTGAAAAGACCTTCGAAAAAAAGAACTAAATTTGAAATGACTCACCTCCTCCTGCAACCACTCTTGTTCTTTTTTAATTCTCTCTTTTTCCTGAATAATTTCGTGTTCCCTATTTTTTTGAACCCACGTTGAGTATTCCGCGGCTCTTTCAACTGTCGCTCTCAGCCGCTCGGCGTCGGCGTCGCGTTCTTGAGCGGCTTTCTTTCGCAGGCGTCTTCGTCGTTCCTTTTTTACTTCTTTTCTCCAAGCACGGCGTTCACCTGTATTCATAACTACACATTTCTCTGCTAAAAGAATTATCCATTAACACTCGGGCTGCTTGAGACAACGAAAATCCGTAGCAGACGATGAAATTCGTAGCAGACAGCCAACTCAAATTACTACTGTTTTTATCACACTCTTCAATCTCACAAGAGTTTATTCTCCAGAGGGTCGATTTTCCATATTTTATAATCATTGCTCCAAAAATGCATGGAAATTCGAACCGGAACTTTGCGAGTGAGTTGTAAACAAAAGGAGAAAAATCTCAACAAAAGTGCTGAATGATCAGCATGATCCTTTAAACCGAGAATCCAAGGTCCAACTAACAAAAAGTTGGTTTGTTTTGCTCCAGAGTCTATTCAAAATCAGTGCTTCCAATTCTCGGATCTGTTCGCACTGCGCATGCGTCTTGCGTTTTAGCAAGATGTCTGCATGTTGAGGGCCAAGCAATGGCCAATGGGCAGAGATGGGTACGTATAATAATACATCACGTATATTACATGGTTTCCGACATGTATATTACTACGTACGTAGTTTTCTACAAATGTATTTTACATTTGCTCACGTGACTATATGGGCGGGATTTTTGAATTAGTTATTCTAAAAATACTCAATTGACTTACAGAAACAACTAATATTGAGCAATTAATTAATTATTCGTAATTAGTCATCACTTCCCTGAACAAATTAGTTTAAAAAAATAATATGAATATTTATTATACATGTTTATCGTACTTTATCATCCGAAACGTTTTCGTGCATTTGGAACACAAGCATAAGTACGAGTATCCTAACCTATAAGTAATCGTTCGCGCGCCTGTCAACTACTGTTTTCTCATTATAAGGAAAAAATTGAAACGAGGCGGTAGGCCAAAACATAATTCGTGGGCTGATTTGTCATTTCTTATGAAAAAAGAAGACTCTTTATAAGAGGTCATGTCAATTATTTATATCTGTTAAATGCAGTCCCACCCAGCCCTATCCGACTCCATGAAATGATATCCGTAAATATATACTTCCAAGTGGTAGTACCAAAAAAACCCCGACAGAGAGCGCCACTACTGCCTCTACACAGTTTAACAGTATCTGTTATGGGCTCTTATTGAATAGTAATATTTAGAATTAAAATTACTTTTTATTGACAATAGTTAAGTGATGTGACATGTACAAATTTGTTTCTAAATACTTAGTGGAAGTTTTTGCAAACTGAAAATGGTTGGACACAGGTGTATCGTACCGAATTGTGATTCGGGGTACGATGTCCCTAATAAAGAAAAATGCCATCATTTTTATAAACGCTATGGCAAAAATTCAAATGTACCAAATTTTAAAATTTTGAAACTACCGAATTTCCCAAATTTGAAATTCCAAAAATTTCAAAACTGGATTCCCTACAAATTTATTTATACATTTTATGTTTATTTGATTGCGAAAAAATAGAAAATTTCTAAAACCAACCTTTTTTAATTTAGCAATTACTAAATTTACCAAATTCGAAATTCAAAAATTTCAAAACTAAATTTCCTGAAAAATTATTTATAAACGCTATGTTTATCTAGTTGCAAAAATTCAAGTGTACCAAATTTTTAAATTCCGAAATTTCCCAAATTTGAAATGTCAAAATTGGATTCCCTACAAATTTATTCATACATTTTATGTTTATCTGAACGCAAAAAATACGAAATTTCTAAATGTACTAAATTTGGCATTTTTGAATTTAGAAATTACTCAATTTACCAAATTTGAAATTCTAAAATTTCAAAACTGGATTCCGTACAAATTTATTTATAGATTTTATGTTTATCGGGTCTCAAACAAAAAGTACAAAATTTCTAAATGTACCAAATTTGACATTTTTGAATTTGGAATGACCAAATTTGCCAAATTCGAAATTCTAAAATTTTTAAACTCGATTCCCTACAAAATTTATTTATAAACACTATGTGTATCTGGTTGCAAAAATTCAAATATACGAATTTTTGAATTTCGAATTCACCAAATTTGAAATTCTTAAATTTCAAAAAAGTATTGCCTACAAAGTTATTCATAGATTTTATGTTTATCTGGTCTAAAAAAAAATACAAAATTTCTAAATGTACCAAATTTGACATTCTTGAATTTAAAAATCACCAAGTTTACCAAATTCGAAATTCTAAAATTTCAAGACTGAATTCCCAGCAAATTTATTCATAAAAGCTATATTTATCTAGTTGAAAAAATTCAAGTGTACCAAATTTTTGAATGTTGAGATTACCAAATTTCCCAAATTTGAAATCCTAAAATTTCAAAAGTGTGATCTTGGCAAATTTTCTCTAAATATACCATATTTAGCAGATTTGAAATTCTAAATTGTAAAAATTGAATTTAAAAAATTTTAAAAACTAAAATGAAAGAATACAAAATTTCTGATTGTACAAAATTTTACATTTTTGAACTTAGAAATTACCAAATCTATCAAATTCGAAATTCTAAAATTTAAAAACTGGATTTCCTACAAATTTATTTATAAACGCTATGTTTATCTGTTTGCAAAAATTCAAATGTACCAAATTTTTGAATTTCGAAATTACCAAATTTCCCAAATTTGAAATTCTAAAATTTCAAAAGCCTGATCTTTGCAAATTTTCTTTAAAATTACCAAATTTAACAAATTCGAAAATTTAAAAACTGTATTTTTGCCAAATTTTTTATAATTTCTAAATTTATCAAGCCACCAAACTATGAATTTCAAAATTTCCAATGTTACCACATATGCAATTCTAAAATTTCGAAAATGGGTTCTTTGCAAATTTTCTTTAAAACTACCAAATTGAACAAATTCTAAATTTTAAAAACTGTATTTTTTGCCAAATTACCAAATTTGACAAATTTGAAATTCTAAAATTTCAAAACTGGGTTCTTTGCCAAATAATGTATCTATTCTTAATTTATCAATTTGCCAAACTAAAAAGAAATAATAAAATTACTAAATTCACAAAAATGAAATTCGATGTTTATCTAGTGCCAAAAAAATAAATTTCGAAAATTTAGCAAGTTTTAAAAACTTCCTGGTACGACCAAAACTTTTTTTTTTAACTTTTAAAATTTTCCAGTGAGTTTCCTTTCATTAAGAGAAAAATTGCATAGGTACCATTTGTCAAAATTGAACTTTTAATTTTCAAACACCACCAAATTTCCCAAATTTGGAATTCCAAAATTTCAAAAGCCCGATCGTTGCAAATTTTCTTTAGAAATACCAAATTTAACAAATTCTAGATTTGAATAACTTTTTTGCCAATTTTTTTTGTAATTTCTAAATGTATCAACCAAACTATAAATTTCGAAATTACCGAATTTACCACACATGCAATATAAAATTTTGAAAATGGGTTCTTTGTACATTTTTATTTTGAAATTACCAGATTTGAAAAATTGGAAATTATAAAATTTCAAAACTGGGTTCTTTGCTAAATTTTTTATACAATCTAAATTTATCAAATCGTCAAACTAAATAAAAAATTAAATTACTAAATTTACTGAAATGAAATTCGATGCTTGTCTGGTGGCGAAAAAATAAATTTCAAAAATTTCGTAAGTGTTAAAAACTTCCAGGTACCACCAAAACTTTTTAAAATTTTTGGTGAGTTTCCATTCATTAAGAGAACAAAATTGCAGGGGTACCAATTTGGAAAATTGAACTTCTAATTTTTAAACCCCACCAATTTTGAAATTATATTTCCACGTAAATTATTCCGTCAGGTAATTATATTATTATTAATTATTAATAATCTAATCTTTATAATACTTTGACACTTAGTGGAAAACCATATGTATTTTTAACTATTTTCTCTATCGCTATCACTATTTCCTCAGATTTTTTTCGTAAAAATTATTATTGAAAGTCTATGAATCTATTGTAATAGATTTAACATTTATTTTGTAGTGAAAAAAAAACATTATTTTAGTTATTCACATTATTATCCCATAACAGATACTGTTAAACTGTGTAGAGGCAGTAGTGGCGCTCTCTGTCGGACCTTTTTGGTACTATCACTTGGAAGTATATAATTGCGGATGCCATCCATGCAAAAGCTTGGAAGTCGGATAGGGCTGGTCCCACCCGCGTAAATTACGTCCGACATCTTTGATATGTATTATACATAGTTTTCTACAATTTTCTACGTATATTACGTCGTTTATGTATTATACGTAGAAAACCTCGAGTGACATGTCACAACCCATCTCTGCCAATGGGAGAGCTTACCACTCACCAGAGAGTATTAGGGTGTATTTACACGCTCTGTCTGCTGGCTGTCAGCCAGCCAAAATATCGAAATATCCATTCACACCTCCGCAAAATTCAGTGAAATATAGTAATATTTTAGTTATATTCTGAAACTCACTAGAAGATAACTAAAATATATGACTATATTTCACTGAATTTTCCGGAGTAGAGATGGGGAGTGACGTCAAATGACGCCGACCGCTTCGGTCATCTGACCGATTTCCCGTCATCTGACTGTCTGACCGGACATTTTAGAAAAAGTGGAAATCATCTTATAAATGAAGGGTAGAAATGCAAAAGGAGTCAAGCGCCATTTTTCACTTTTTTCAGGAGAGACTAAAAACATGTTGTAAATTCAGCGGGACCATTCCAGAAAAAAATAAGAAAGTACTTTCGAGATACTTTCATGCTCTATCGAACTGAAAAAAGTTTGCTCACAAAAAACTATCCGGTTTCGAGAAATTGAATGAAACAGGTAACGTTTCGAGGTTAGATTTTGGGTTCGTCTCGACTTTTAACATCTTTCAACATTAATTGTGGAGTCAATTTGTAGTTTAAGAAAAAACTAAAAATTTGAATTCTACCCAGTGGGCACAAAAATTAAGGATGTCCTAGAGACGTCTTCGGGACATCCCTAAGACGCCTTTTGGAACATTTCGTTTGGACATCCTAGGGATGATATTAAGACGTCTAATGTCAGTACCAAAGATGTCCTCAGAACGTCCTATGTCTTTAAGACGTCTTTAGGACATCTTTAGGACATTGGACGTCTTAGAGACGTTTATTGGACTGACATTGGACATCCTAGGGACGTCCCAAGGACGTTCTTGAGATGTTTATGGTTTTGTGTCCACTGGGTAGCTATTGAATGGAAGAATTGATTTCCTAAAAGTTTGTTTAAAAAAAATCATGCAGTTTCGCGAAATTTGAAAATCCAATTATGACTTCGAAATGGTGTAAAACTATGACATTTCAACTTCAAAATAATGACGATAGCAGTAATAATTTAGCATATTTCCAAAAAATGAGGAATGAGGCTATTCAGTGCTGAACGAAAGGGACCCAATAGTAATTAAAAATAATTAGCGAGTGTCGAGAAAAATGAAATTTGATTTTTTTACTTTGTGGCTTCTCGGACTGTGAACACAAGAACACAAATTTTGAAAAATAATGACCCAAAAAAATCCTTTGGCAGGCATGTGTAATAGAATTTATCTGATTTTTTGAGCTAATAAACCCGATTTCGAAAATTTGGCGCTTGACTCCTTTTGCATTTCTACCCTTCAAATAGTTATTGGAATGTTGTTTACTGAATAATGTAAGATGAAAATAAAAACGGAACAATTTTTTATGTAATTGCAGGCTGTTAATATCTTCAGACGGAAAATGTCTTCGATTTACGTGATTTTAATGAGACATAACCTACAAAAATCATTCGGAATTAAGACATACGTTTATGGCAAATATGATTTGTTTACTGAACGCTTATTTGAATTTTACGTTATGGTATTTTTATCTTGTTTTATTATATCGTAGACTACATTTTTATTTATTATAGGGATCAATTCAGTGATAGGTAGGAAAACTGGAAACGCCAAAAATTACAGGTTGAATTAAAAGGATGGAAAGGATAATTCAATAAACCTATCTTAACGTGAAGCGAATCCGTGAAACTATACTAAATATAATAAATAAATTTGTGTATAGCTTATCCTTAACCAAATAGAGATAACTGGGCTTTATTCAGTGTATAATAATACTTATTATTATTACACTTAATTCTGTTGTTGAAAAATAAACTGTTTTGTAAAAACTTCAACCATTTTTTTCTTCCTTTCCTGAAAAACCTTTGCTGGTTGAAAATTCAACACTTTTATTAAAAATTCATTTCTTTCGGTAGAAAATTAACTTTGCCAACTGAAAATTTAACTATTACATATTTGTCTGAAAATTAATCGGTTTTATTTGAAATTCAACTATCAAATTTCTTATTAAGAATTAATCTTTTTTGGTTGAAAATTCAAATACTTGGTTGAAACTCGAACTACTTTGTTAAAAATTAATTTTTTTGTTTGAAGATTCATCACTTCAGTTGAAAATTCATCTCTTTGATTCAAAATTAGCTTCTTTCTTTGATTAAAAATTAATTTTTTAAATGAAAATTTGTCTTCTCAGTATAAAATTAATCAAAGTGGTTGAAAATTCATATTTATGGTTAAAAATGTAATGGCTTTGTTAAAAATTTAACTTTTTCATTCAAAACTCATCATATTTGGTTGAATATTCGTCTTTTTTTTGGGTAAAATATCAACTATTAGATGTTTCGTCAAAAGAATTTAAATTGATTAGAAATTTGAAGAACAGAAAAGTTACAACAAAATCAAAACTAAAAATGTACAAGCTTGAGCAATTCAAATTTAAACTAATGATGAATTTTCCTGAATTTTAAACGATGTTTTAATTTGAAATTCTCTCATTTCTGAATTTTCATTTAAACTATTCTTGTTCCAATTTAACATTGCTTTAATCTTTAAGATTTTCATTGAATATTGTTAGATTTCGAACAAGTTATCTAAATTGTAAATAAGAGAGAATCCTAAAGCGAGCTTTTAAGTGTTAAGACATTATAGTTGAGCAAGTATTTTTGAATTCTTTGAATTTTGTTATCATGCGAAATTATTCTAATGTTAACCTTTTCCTGCTTACAATTATTTAAGTATACAGGATTTTGATTTAAAATTGTATAATTATTAACAATTTAAATTTGAAATGACCAAAGGTTGAACATTCAAATTTTAAAGCATAATTTGTACAATTTTGAGTGTTTTAAATTAACCCCCAATAGTTCTGAAATCTGTTACGATGGAATTATTCCAATTCTAACCTTCTCTATTATACAATTATTTAGAAATAAAGGGTTTAAATTTAAAATTGTATAATTCTGAAAAACTCACATTTGAAACAGAAAATGTTAAGCGTTTAAATTCTTAAACCAAATTTATACAATTTGGAATTATTGAAATGAAAACCAAATAGTTTTGTAGTTTGTTAACATGGTATAACTTCCATTTTGACAATTACGCATACAGGTTAGGTTCACCTATCACAAGAAAATACTACAAACTAAATTTTATACCACTTATTGGACAATAAAACTCACACAAAACCATCATTTGGCTTCTTTTTTTAAAAAAATGCACTTCCTAGTTTTCAAAATTTGAAAACTATTCATGTTTAATAGGTTATGTTCGGTGACAGCAACGAGATACGAACACTTTTTACGTATTTATTCCTTTTCCTTCACTTTTTTTTTTAAAACAAATTTCCTTTCACTAATAAAAAGGTTTTGTATAGTTTATATCTATGATACTAATTAAATTTTTCACGTAATAACATGATTTCCACTTTTTCCAGTTGTCCGGTCAGGTGACAGTCAGATTACCGGAAATCGGTCATCTGACGGTCACTCCCCATCTCTATTCCGGAGCTGTGAATGGATATTTCGTGATAGCCAGCAGACAGAGCGTGTAAATACACCTTTAAAGAGAGTGGAAGGTGACCGTACACTGGACACTAGCGCACTCTGCCGCCTCGGGGAAGAAGCTCGGGTATTTCAACGGGAAGTTTACTTTATTGTATAATGCGTTTTCTCTGACAGTGAAAAAGGTTTTGTTTAAAAACAAGTTTCATCGTAAAGAGTTTTTAATAAAAATGCCACATTACTGTAGTGTGAGTGGCTGCAACAATAGCACAATAGAAAATGAAGGATGTTCGTTTTTTCGACTTCCAGCGAACCCAACAACATAAGTACAATAATAGCAAATACCATCCCTTCTACAAAAAATGATTGGATTCGATTGCGAACGATTGAAAAAAAATTTCAATCGTTCCCAATTGTGTTTCTTAATCGGGTCGCACCGATTCGGGACGATTGAGGCCGGGTATCGTTGCCTATCGTTCTCAATCGGGACTCGAGATGAAGTAAATCTGCCATTATGTTGGTTGGTGGCAGCACATTGATCTCGCGGGAATTATTTGAAAAAGCTTATTCACTTTTTTTACATCTCTTTAAAAGATAACTTTTAAAAAGATGTAAAATTGTTGAATAATTTCCTCGCGATCAAGGAGCAGTCATCAACATTTTTTCAAATAACTTATTTTGTAGTAATTTTCATCATATTATCATATTATTTGTCATTACATGTTAATTTGTTTAATCTGGTTGCGGCTTATTCTAATAAAAATGTGATACCTAAGTATAATAATTAAGCAGGGTATTAAAAGTTATTTTTCAAATAAATTACTATATTATTTTATTTTGATTTTGAAGTTTAGGTTGCAAATTATATAAAAAAAAACCTGATCAACATGTATGAAAATAAAAAAAAAACAGTAAATTTTAACAATAAGTTGCAACAATCACCAATAATGTAACTTGTTAACCGTAAGCAAGTGAAAATTTAAATAAATATTTGTATTTTGCAGTCGTGAAGAATGGATACAATTCGCTGAAGTTAAGGAAAGCGTTTATCCCGATTTGCGGATTTGTAGTCATCATTTTGAAGAAAAGTGCTTCAAAACTTTCTTTCCGGGACCCTTTTTACATCGAGGGTTTGTTCCTACTTTAAAGACGCTGTGAATAAGAGTACGAAGAAAAAGACTTCTGAAGAAGGTAAGTAATTTGGTTGATGTAATTATTATAATATTTCTTTACAATTCTTGATCGCTACTTAAAACCATTTTTTCTGAATTCATAATAATTATAGGTTTTCATTCCCTGAAATATAATGTCCAAAACACTGTGACTTGCAAAATGTACCATTTTTATCTCTTCTAAATGATAAGAGTTCAAAGATTCAGATTCAGTTCCAAAAATATAAAACCACATTATCATTTTCATTTATATAACTTGAAGAATCAATCAATGAGATTTGAAATTTTCAAAATTCTGTTATTTTAATTAATTACCAATTTTAAACAATTTAAAACCTAAAATGATTTCAAATAATTATAGGAAGTGTGTGTAGCGACGAAATTCTGCTATTTGTACTGAAATTTCAGTGTAAATATCCACAGTCTAATTTAAAACAAAATTTTGATTTTTGCAGAATTGAAACAAAAAATTTAGAAGCTTCTCAAGGCTTGTGAAGGGCTTCGAAAGAATGATAACATTTTCTTATGATTTCTAGGAAAATTGAAATTCATTTTTCATTTTAAAAAATTATTTGAAGAGAATATCTGAAAAGATTTCAAAAGATTTCCGAAATTGTCGAAGAAGAAAGTGGAAGATTGTAAGGATTTTTTTTTATTTGCAGGACTTTATAAAAATTGTAGGAAAAATTGGATTCATTGAACAATATAATTAGTAGTTCTAAAAGAGATTTTTCGCACACTTGTTGAAATAACTTTTAAAATCATTTCAAGTTTTAAGTCGATTTTGAATCTTTTCCGAACTTCTAAATATGTCTTCAAGTTACTCAAATTTTGTCTATAAATAATAATCTTTTAATTGTTATTTATGCATTAAAGTTCAAAGATAAAGTTCAAAAAAGCTCTTCGAAATTTTAACGATTCAAAGCTTTCTATGCCAAACAATTCAGTTTAATGTTGTATTTGTTTGCACCATATGCCTATTGTAAATGAGAAAAATTAAATGTACGCATTACACTCGAGTTGTATAACTTACATGTCTTTGTATTATATGTTTATTGTAAATAAGATAAATTAGATTTACACGGTATAACGATACGATTTTCATGCATATTTACTGTTTTTTTTTCATTAATAAAATATGTATTGAAAAAAAATGATGATCTATTATTATCACCTTCTCTAAATAGTAATTAATCTAGTAATTTTAAATTTGTAATGGATTTGAATTTCGCGGCCTTCAGGTTTAGTTCCTCTCCGAGACTGTAGGAGAGCTGAAACTCGCTTGGATCCGAGTTCTGCGAAAATTCAAATATAATATATGAAAACTATCTTTTTTATACAAATTATTATTAAAAGTTTAATCATTCATTCGGGAATAGAGTTAAAGAGTCAGTAATTCAGTTTGAAAAGAAAAAATTTGAACATCGTCTTCTTTCTTTTGGTTGAATTCAACTGCTTTTGATTAAAATTGGATCAGTTGAAATTTCTTGTCTTTAGTTGAAAATTCACTTTTTTTAGTTCAAAATTCACCTATGTGTTTGAAAATTGCCTTTTTTTTTAGAAAATTATACTTTTTTTTTAAAAATTCATTTGTTTTGGTTAATTCATTTCTTTTGTTAAAAATTTAACTACTTTCTCAAAAATATTTTTTGTTGTTAACAATTAATATTTCAGGTGAAAATTCATCAGTTTAGGTTGAAAATTCAAGTATTTTGTTCAAACCTCTTATTTCTGGTTTTAGCTTTGAAAAGAAAAATTTGTTAAATCGTCTTCTTTCTTTTAATTGAATTCAACTATTTGGATACAATTTCATGTATTTTATGGAAGATTTGTATCTTTTGGTTATAAATTAATCCTAATGCTTAACAATTAAACTTTTTGGTTAAAAATCATTTTTCGGTTGAAAATTTAACTAATTCATAAAAATTCGTTTTTCTTTTCTTGAAAATTGATCTTTTTAGTTGAAACTTCAACTATGTGTTTGAAAATTGACTTTATTTAAAATTATTTTTCTTGTTTGTAAATTCATTTATTTTGGTTAAAAATTAATTTCTTTGATTTAAAATTTAACTAATTTGTTGAAACTATTTTGTTGTTAAAAATTAATTTTTTAGTTGAAAATTCGGCTTATTGGTAGCAAATTAATCTTCTTTTTTGAAAATTCATCTTTTTGTTTAAAAATTCACTATTTTTGGTTTTAAATTTAATTATTTAGTTCAAACCTCCTTTTTTTTGGTTCAAAATTATGTTTTCAAAGGAAAATTGAACTATTGCTTCTTTTGGTACACATTTTTTTTTTAGTTAAAATTCATTTCTTTCTATAGAAATTTAACTATTTTATTCAAAAAATGTTGTTGTTAAAAATTAAGTATTTCATTTAATTTTCGTCTTTTTTGTTCAAATTCAACTATTTTTTATTAAGTATTAAAATATTTAAAATCTTTTTTTGTTGGAAGATCAAATATCTTTTTTATGTATTGTTGAATTTTTAATCTAATAACTTAATTTTCAATAATTTACATGAGTTTTAAACTAAGAATTATGCATTTCCAACCAAATAGTTGAATTTTCAACTAAAAACTATAAATTTCCAACAAAAAATGGAATAGTTACATTCTGAATTAAAAAAATTAATTTTTCACCAAACAACTAAATATTTCAGTTAGAGATTTTTCATTATTTTGATTGAAAATGTATCTATTCGATTGAAAATTTGATTTTTAACTGAAAATTTAACTATTCCAGTTGAAGATTTATCATTTTAGTTCAAAATTCATCTCTTTGGTTGAAAATTTAACTATTTGTTTAAGGTATTTTTTTTTAAATTAACATTTTAACTGAAAAATTAATTATTCTAGTTGAAGATTCATCATTTTTGCAATTGAAAATTCATCTCTTTGGTTGAAAATTAATTTTCATAATATAAATTTAATTATTCAATTTTTGGTGGAAGATTAATATTTTTAAATAGAAAATTAGTCTTTTTCGGTTGAAAATTCATCTTCTTGGTTAAGAATTTAACTATCCTGTTCAAAATTATTATTTTTTGTTTAAATTTTGCCTTTTTTGGTAGAAAATTCAACTACTTGGTTGAAAATTTAACTATTTGTTGAAAACAAATTTAAAATTTAGAAGGATTTTAAAATAAAAATGAATTTAATAGTTAATTTAATAAACCGATAATTAATAATTATATATTAATAATTTATTAATAATATTTATTTAATAATATTGAATAATTAATTAAGTAATTTTATTTTTAAATTCTCTATTTTTTATTAAATCAATTAATTAATAAAAAATTAATATTAAGCTAAATTTAATAATAATAATAATAAATTTATCAATTTAAAAACTGCAAATTCAATTATATGATTTTTAGTGAAAGATTTGTATTTTTTAGTAGAAAATTGTTCTTTTTTAGTTCAAACTTTAACTACATAGTTGAAAATTCATGTGTTTTTTGGAAAAATAATATTTTTCGGTTGAAATTTCATCTCCTTGGTTGAAAATTTGACTATTTTGATTTTTTTTTGTAAGAGATTAATTTTTTTATTTTATTTGGAAATTTAACAGGTAATGCAATCTACAGTGGATAATCATCAATTTAAAAAAGAAATAAAAGAAAAGTAATCAATTTTAATTGAAATTTATTACCACACAGTGTCTTCGATATTAATTATAAATTAAATCGACTATTTTACATGAAATATTATTTTTAAAAACGATTATCCACTTTAGGGTGCATTATCCACTGTAGGAGGGTTCCCCCTTTTTGATAATTCCGTAA
>CAKNXH010056035.1:0-32266 GCA_932178445.1 Andricus quercusramuli | reverse complement strand
ATGCAGGGACCGCGGGACCAAAAGAGAGGCGGTGCTTAGTCAAGCGTGACAAACAGAATTGGGGCCGTGTTCAGCGTGTTCGATTTAAGTGAAGGCCATGTAGGACCAGAACCGAAACCACACTTAAATGGGATTTCAAATGTATTTCCGTTTCTATTGATAAGCCGTAATTTCATTCTCGATTTTTAAAAATTCTGCATTAATATTTCTCATTGACCATCTGTTTACCAATATTTAGCGCATTTTCCAAACTTTGCGGAAACAATTCCTAATGGCGAAACATGTAATGCGTTATCAGAAGCCGCCAAAAGGAATGAAATTTTTGTAATTGGTGGTACAATTCCTGAAAGAGATGGTGAAAAATTGTACAATACTGCTACTGTATGGGATCCTCAAGGGAAATTAGTAGCAAAATATAGAAAGGTATTAAAAACTTGTTCCTAAATTTGTTTTTAATTGCATATTTATAAATGTCGACCTAAGTCAACATTTTATTTTCAAAGCACTTTTACTTATTTTTTAATTTATTTTTTTTTTAATTTGAGAGAATCAGCGTTATTATTTTTTTCCAATAGATGGAAAGTCTTCCTGTTTTCAAAAATTAATAAGTACTTTTTATCATCCTCTAGAAAATGGTAAATTCTTTCAGGCGACTATTTATGTTTGTATTGTGTTCATTTTTTTGTCATATCAAACAAAATTTCATTTAAATCTTTTTGTATATTTATTTCCGTGTTACAGCGTATTATAATGATTCAAAAATACATTGGAACATTTTTTTCGAATTTTCGTGCATATCCTCCCAAATTTTTTCTAATCTACACAAAAAATGCGTTTTTTCAAAAAGTATATCCCAAGAGAAAAAAACGGCGTTTTTATCAATTTTATTCATAGAATACGAATCAAAAAATACTTTTTGAATTTCACCCCCATAAGTATATTTTATTAGGTCGTTAAAAACCCCAATAAGTGGGTTTTTGCGAATTTTTTGCGCTAATCATTATTTTTTTGCGTTTTCTTTTTGTAAAAATTGTTCTCATTACATAAAATATTACTTCCTACTGATAATTACAGTTTAAATAAATTGCTTAAACAATTTTTTATTGCTCACAATAATTGCATCTCATGAGAGAGTTGTATAGTCGTGGTTTTTTCAGAATTTTCTAACTTGCTTCCAAATTTTAAGTTAAAACGAGGCAATAATCAAATAAAATTAACAAAACTTAACAAAAAGACCAACAAAAAAGTTTACACACTTGTTTATTATTTTTAATAATATTCTCTTAGAACGATGCTAGGGAATTACATTTTTTAAATTTTCTGTCTTTCTTTGACTTTTCATAAATAAAAAAATAATAAATGAACATCAACAAGAATCCTTTTCTAAATAGTATTCCATCCTTCCGGAATAAAATATGTTCACTCTTTTTTTAACGGCTTGAAAATATTAATTTAAACAAAAAAGCTGTCAGCAACTACTTTAAGGAAAAGTTACATTCACTATGATCCACATAGGAAATTTGAAGAATATTGCAATTATCTGGTTCTATTTCAGGAAAGTATATCCACAAAAAAAAGGTTTAAAAAATGATTCATTCCTATGTTTATTTATTATTTGTTCGTAACTAAAAAGCCAGAGCAAATTAAAAAATTTCAGAAACACCTGCAACTTTCTAGCATAACTAGAAGAGAAGACAGTCATGAAGAATAATAAATTTTTTAAACAATTAGGTTTGATAAATTGCATTACATTTTACCTCACTGTAAATAAAAAGTAAACAAAAAGTTGAAAAATTCCGAAAAACTGCAACTTTCTTGCATTATTTAAAAAGAATATTATTATAAATGATAAAACATTGTTCAACAATTATTTTTGTTTAACTTCAATTCATTATTGCCTCGTTCTAATAGAAAATTTGAAAGCAATTTGAAAAATTTAGAAATAAACCTCGACTTCCTAATTCTATTCTAAGGGAAAATGGTTATAAACAATAATAAATTGTTCAAAAAATGTATTTAAACAGCTAATTATCAGTATAAAGTAATATTTTATATATTGGAAACAATTTTTACTAAAACAGACCGCTAAAAAATAATAATTAAGATCAAAGAATTGCAAAACACAATTTTTCACTCATGGTTTTTTTTTTGGGATCCTATAAAACAGACTTATGGGGGTGAAAATCAAAAAGTATATGTATTATTTGTATTCGATAGCTATAATTGTGAAGAGAAATGTTGAGGGTCAACACGATATACTTAATATTGACGATTTTGAATAAAATTTATAAAAATGTCTTTTTTTATTGAGAAATACGTGTTAAACTTTATAGGGCTTGCGGGACCGTCTAAATATAATTTTTAAAAAACGCAAATATTTTGGTTTGGATTCGAAAAAATTTGAGCAGTGGGGGGGGGGGGGATACATGAAAAATCGAAGAAAAAAAATTGGAAACCCCTGATGCGCATCGGTCGATCGTTCGTTTAAATATTTGTTTTTTGTTTTATTTGAGAAATATTTCTGCCGCCGAGCCTGGTCAGCGGTAGTACAGTCGACTTCAGCAGCTTCAATTTATTGGTGCAATATTTTATTTATTTGGGGTAATTCAGGAAGCTAAAATTTTGCCGGATTTGCAAACTTATTAACTAACTTCATTTTGGTTTGATTCAAAAAGTTTGTTTTCGTGTTATACATAAAATGAATAGAAGAAATAAAAATTATATATAATATTTCCCATTATCTGTATATTTTCCGCCTTGGATACTATGATGAATATTATGCAATTTGTTTATAAATGTTAATGAATAGTACTTTTTCAAAACATAAAAAGCAGAATAGAAAGGATTTTCATCAATATATTTTCTGGATACATAAAAAATATTTGTAGAAATATCACTCGCAGTTACCAGTACCTGAAATTTAAGTTACATTTGTAATTTAAAAGTGATTCAGTGTTAGAAATAAAACGAATCCGAACAAATCATGAAAAAAATTCACAAATCAATTCAAATAATTTGTTCATGCTCTATTCAGATTTGTTTAATTTTTAACACTGAAGCACTTTTAAATTCCAATTTAGGTACTGGTTACTGCGAGTAATATTCACTCACTTGCAACTGAAAATATATTTATGAAAATCGTTTCTAATAATTTCTTTATGTGTTAAAATAGTATTTTTAATCAACTCTCATGAAAAAATTGCATAATTTTTAGCATATATAATAGTATCCCAGGCGGAAAATGTATACATAGTGAGAAATATTATATATAATTTTTATTTCTTTCATTCATTTTTGGTATGAAAAAAACACTTCTTAACACAAGTAACATATTGTTGTACTGTTTATAATTCGTCGATTTCGAATGATATATTTATATCCTAAAATTAAAATTTGGTACATCTCGCGCTTTAGGGGATATTAGGTACAAAGGACTACTGCTGACCAGGCTCGGCGGCAACAGTTTGATAGCAGATTAACTGCTATAAATTCCTACTAAAAATTTTAATTTCTAGATGCATTTATTTGATATTGATATCAAAGGAAAAATAACATTCCGTGAAAGTGACACTTTAAGTCCAGGCGATTGGCTCACTACTTTTGAAGTGAAGGGTTGCAAAATCGGTTTGGGTATTTGCTATGATCTGAGATTCGAGGAACAGGCTCGGCTTTATAGAAATCAAGGTAACAATATTTCGTAAATTTATAAGTTTTTAATAGGGACCATTCAAAAATTATATCTCGCTATTTGGAAAACTCCCCCCCCCCCCACTTCTTCTTCATAGATCACCACACAAAGCTTGAACCACCCAGGGTGACATTAAAAATACAAACACCCAACCCCTTTTGAAGGTGACCTGATATTCTGATTTATCAGGATATGTCCTGATTTTTTATCACTGACCTGATTTTCTGATTTTTTGCGATATGCCCTGATTTTTCAAGTCCGAAAACGAAAATTCGCGATTTTTATCTTGCACATTTAAATTTTGTAAACAATTTATAAGGGCGAAATTTGAAGTTCTGAAAAGTATTTAAAAAAATTTACATATTTTTACAGATTGTACTTAATCATTTAAATAAAAATGTTGACTTCGAAAAATGTATTTGTTTAATTTGTAAACATAGGTAATGAATATACTCTATTCTTTTGTTCAAAATTCAGCAATTTTGTTAAAAACAAAGGAGTCAAATTTTCTAGTTGAAAATTCTTATGTTTTGTTGAAAATTCGTCTTTTTCAGTTGTAAGTTCAACCATTTGGTCCAATATGGTCAAATATTTGTTAAACCAACTGTTTTGTAGAAAATTTTTCGTTTTGGCATGCAAATTCCACATGTTAAATGAAAATTTTTTCTTTATCACCTGAAAAATCTTTTCGGTTGAAAATTCGTCTTTTTAGTTCATAAATTAATCATACTTCGTCGTAGAAATTTCATCTTTTATGGATAAAAATGCTAGAAATACTAAAATATCAACTATAACATTTTTTATGGAATGTCTGGTTTATGATTCATCATTTTACTTAAAAACCGTTTGAAAATTAATTTTTCAACTCAAAATTTAAGTATTTCGTTTTTGGTAGAAAATTGATCTTTTTTAGTTATTTCCTTCCTTGATGAAAAATTTAACTATTTCGTTAAAAATTCGATTTTCTTCGGTAAAAATTTATTGTTATCAACTGAAAATATAATTGTTACATTTTTTGTTGAATTTTTTAAAAATTCATGTATTTTTGGTAGAAAATTAATCTTTGTGGTTGACGATTCATCTTTTTGGTGAAAACTTCAACTATTTACTCAAAAATACATCTTTTCATTGAAGAATTGTCATTACAGTTGAAAATTCATTTCTTTAGTTAAAAATTTTACTATTTTGTTGAAATTTCATTTTTTGGTTGAAAATTAATTTTTTTTAAATAAACATTAAATTAATTTGGGTTTGGTTGAAAATTTATCTTCTTCATTTGAAAATTCAACTATTTGGTTAAAAATTCATGTATCTTGTTGAATTTTCAACTCAAAAAGACAAATTTTTAACTAAGAAGTTGAGTTTTTAACCAAAAACGTTGAATTTTCTCCAAAACATTTAAATTTCCAACAAAAAAGTTAATTTCCAAACAAACAGTGGAATTTCAAACCAAAAACTATCAATTTTGAAACAAAAATGGAATAATTAAATTTTCAGTTGAAAAAATTTATTTTCAACAAAAAAAAAAAAAATTCGCAACAAAATAATTTAATTTTCAAACAAAGTGATGGGTCTTTAACTAATAAAATGAATTTTTAAGAGAATAGTTTATCTATAAACTAAGCAGTTGAATTTTCAATCAGGAAGATTAATCTTTTACCAGAAAAATGCAAATTTACAACAAAGTACATATTTTTCAATCAAATTGTTGAATTTTAAACCAGAAACCTTCAGTTTTCAACAAATAATGGAATGTTTCAATTTTCGGTTAAAAATTAATATTCAAGAAAAAAAGAACGAATTTTAAAGACAATAGTTGAATCTTCAATCAATAAAATGAATGTTTAACAAACCAGATAAACTTTCAACCAAATAGTTGAGTTTTCAACTACGGCCGATGAATTCTCGATGGATAATCTAATATTTGAGTTTTCAACCAAAAAAGATCAATTTTCAGCAAAAAAAATAGAACGATTAAATTTCCAACGAATTAAAAAATTTTCAAAAAAAAAGTTGTATCTTCAAGCAATAGAATGAATTTTTAACCAAGTAATTCATCTTTTAACGAAGTAGTTGAATTTTTAATCAAGAAGATTAATTATCAATGAATTGATTCTGAACCAAAAATATAATATTAGACTTTTCATGCAAAAATAATAAACTTTCAACCAAAAATAGTTGGATTTCCTTATTGAGTTCTATGAATTCAGTACGTATTTAACCGTAAAAGAAGGGCAAGTTGCTTGAAAAACAGGAGAAGAAGGAATGTTATGGAAAGGGGAAAAAGAGGGAATAGGGCAAAGAGTGTGAAACTAAATCGACTAATTTTAATTTTTTCAAGCATTTTCGAAAGTTTTTTAACGGCCCCATAATTGCATTTAAGAAACTCAATTCTTTGGCGCTATATCAGAAAATGTTATTGTAAGATATATTTTCTGCATGGAGACAAATGTTTCTTTGATGGATTAATATGCATTAAAATTATAATCTTTATTTTGAGAAAGCCGGATCTGCGCTCCTAACGTTTTTTCTAAGGAACTATCGAATTCTTGGTTTGCGAATAACATTTTTTGTTTGAATCAAATAAACATTTGTTTAAACTCAAACATGTTTAATTCAAAAATATTCTTAATTAAAATCAAAAAATCGTATTGAACAAATTTTTTGTTTGTTTTGATAAGATAGATATTTTAAATTTATAAACATTGAAATTTAATAATAAAAAATTTGTCTCCTTGCAAGTCTTGTTAATTCAAACCAAATATTTGTTTCTTTCAATCATATGACATAAAACAAAAATTTATCTCAGTGCAGTATTTTGAATAATATTACAGGTTGTCAAATGCTAGTGTATCCAGCTGCCTTCAATATGACAACTGGGCCTCTGCATTGGTCGCTTCTTCAACGTTCTCGAGCAAATGATAATCAATTATATGTTGCTTGTGTTTCTCCTGCAAGAGGGACTGGGTCAGGTTATATTGCTTGGGGACATACTCAACTCACCAATCCATGGGGAACTGTATTAAAGGAATTGGAAGAGAATGAAGACATGATTGTTGAAGATATAGGTAAAAATAAAAATAGAAAGCAGAATACTTTTTTTTAATTAGAGCTGATAAAATTTTTCCGTTTATTTGTATCTAAGTATTATTACTTGCCCATATTGCACAACAAATTCTGTGAAGACTTCCTGAAACTGGCAATTTAAGGTTTTGTTTTTTTCAAATATGGGAAAAAATCATGGCAAATATGCCCGGGGGTGTTCTGAGAGGGCCACAAAAAACTACTGCGCAGCCGTAGGTACCACAGAATACTACTGCGCATCGAATTGAGTTATATGAATCTTCCAAACTATCCTGAACCTTTTCGTGCAATATTCGCTGACAAACGGATTTTCTTGGTTAAAAGAACCTTGTTGTCCTAATCTCTCAATGTAATATTGTCTTCACCGATTTTTTTGTGCTAGCTGGGTGATGAATTAAAGATTTATGATTTTAAAATACACTCGAGTCCCGCTATAGTCATTCCCGCTATAGACGTACAAGGGGGTGAGAGAGAGAGAGAGAATTGCTTGCAAGGTCAGCGCAGTTGCGATGTTTACGGTTAGGCGCTATCAGAAGCTACAAGAAAGAAAGAGAAGAAGAACGGTTTGGCGAATCCCGAGATAGTATCCTTGTTGATTAAGGGTACCCCCGAAACGGCTACTATAGCGGGACTCTAGTGTACTTTTATAATTCAAAAATTATATTTAATTCCTTCAATTATATGGAACTTACAGATTTGAAAGTCGTTGAAGAAGTGAGATCGCAAATTCCTGTCTTCCATCAACGACGCACCGACCTGTACGATACCATCTGGAAAAAATCCTAGAAATGATTTGAGTCTTGGCTGAACTAATTATTCCATATCTGTATAGAATACTGAATTTATTATTCACTTGAAATATATTTTTTACATCCTATAATGTTTCATTCATTTAAAAAAAGCTTCCGTACTCATATAAGTGTTTATTATTCTAATAACAAAATCTTTTAATAAACATTTTCATCTGCGTACAAGATAATACAAGTAACAATTTAACGTTACTGTTAGTTTAATTTATAGGCGGGCGGGGAGCCCGGATGGGGTCCTCCTGGCGCTCTAGCTATAAAGCCTATTGTGCCACACCCTCAACTATTCGCTCAAAGTAGTTGACTGCAGAGTTCTTGGTGAAGCCCAGTATGTCAACCACTGATCGCGTTAGAATCTCCTCGGGTTCTATGAAGTAAGGCCCAAGGGTTTTGTTGCCTGAGCCTATAGCTAATGCCGGATAGTTCAGGTGGTGGTGGCCTGTAAGCATCTGAACCACTGCCCTCATGTCTTTTTCGGCAATCCCAGGATTTCCCTGGCTCTGTCCATCCTGGGCTATACGCACAGGATAGCTCTCGCCTGTCGACAACCCTGGGTTTGTTCCCAGCATTCCCGGTGGTTCGTCTGGATCCAGCTTTTGATGGCTATCCCGATACAGCAAGACGCTAGTCCCAGTAACGGCTCAGGGTCCTATGTATTCACTTTCTGAGCCGCCTTTTGCCAACTGGTCCGCTTTTCCGTTGACTTTGATCCCTGTGTGGTCAGGAACCCATATGAGGGCAACGTTATTCTTTTCTGAAAGTTGTTTTAATGCCTATTTGTGTTTCCAAACCAGAACTGCAGTTAATGTCGTCTGGCTGCCCGAGCAGATTGTAATTTTTCTACCAGCAGCGTTTGCTTCTGTTAATGCTTCAGCGCAGCGAAGGATGGCCAGGACCTCCGCCCGAAAGACAGTGGCATACCGCCTAAGTGGATTCCATTTGCTTTCCACATATTCCTGCACGGTATGGAGACGCGGAAAGTCTTGATGAAGTTGGAGCGTTTTATTGTTTTATCTTGTCTGATTTCTAGAATTGACAGTGTACTGAATACACTTGAAAGCCTGGTGTGTCTAGTCCCCCAAATCCATCTATTTGCTTTTGCTAGTCGGCACATCACGTGAGCCGCCCTGGCAGTTATCGCAATGCGTCGGGGTTCTTCACGGCACATTAATCCTATCGCCGCTGTGCGCGTAGTCCTCCTTGATCCCGTGAAGACCCAAACCGCTAGCATTTGTAACCACCTGTAACCACCAGAAAACAACCGCGTATAGAAGCCTTGGTTTAAGAACAGGGAAGTAGAGCCATGCAAGCATTTGAGGCCCTGGATCCCACGTGAAACCAAGGGCTCTTCTGCACAACCAAAATGTGCTTGCCCTAAATCATTACGCCAGTCGAAATCCATGTCTTTTGTAAGTGCATTGGGTATGCGCTATCCGCCCCTCATGATTTGAAGGGACAGAAGGAACCAATGGCCGATTCCACCTTCTTGATATCAACGACCTGGGAGGTGAAATTCCAGTGGGCCTTCTCTCTTTCCTGGCCCCATCCTTCCTCCTTTCGGTAGGTTTGAATTCACTGAAAACCTACGAAGTGGGCTTCCATCAGGTGATTCAGCGCTTCTTCTTTGTCTTCCTCAAACTCGTCATTATCGACCCTATGAGCCCGAGGCGAGCTTCCAGATTTGTTGACAGGATCTTGTTGAGCCTCGCTGTATCCGGAATGTTTTTAGATGTCTCACAGAAGCCTCTCCAATCTTCCTGTTTGTATATTCTTATGTTCTTATTGTACACATACTGAGCCGTCTTACAGATATCACAGTCTGAAGGGAAATTAGTTCTGTTTGCCCTATTGTACTAGTCTTTTCACGGAGTTTCTTCAGGTGGGTGTTCCACCATTCTGCTCCTTTCCTAGACTTCATTGTACTTATAGGACAATTTTTCTCATATGATGCAATCAGAGCCCTTAGCAGAAAATCCGAGGCATGCTCTAGCTCATCTATGGTACCGTATCTTGTGGAAAATTTCACAAGCCTGCCTTTGAGTTTCTCTTTATATGATTCCCAAAGTACATTTATGAAGTTTCTGATCTTTGAAACCGCCGATTTTCCTATGGCTAACTGCAACAAGATATATTTGTGTTCCAAGAAAGACTCCACGTCGGGGACTTTTCAGCCCGCTATCTTGCTCATCAGTTCTTTCGAGCATAGAGTCAAACCGAGAACTTTACTCCTGTTTTCAATCTGGAGTGAGGGTGTATCGCGATTGAGAAATAAACCTTGTACCCACTAACCTCACATTGATAAATCCTAACCTATGACGGTCGAAATATAAATCCACAGTTACTTAAGGTCAAATGTTCTAGTAAAAGAATGTCTATTTATGGTACGTTATTCTACTACACCTTGTTAATCTGTTTATTATTTACTATTTGTAAGAATGTGAAGGGAACACTTACAAATTGTGTAAACACCAAATGATGGTAACACACGTCACTAAGTTCTATGAGAGTGAAAAATGTCTAAACGCTCAGAAGAAGGAACAAACGAAGCTTGGAAAACAAAAGAATCGCGAACCACGAATACATCAGAGAATAATACAATGCACTAAGAAACACTCACAAATTATATAAACACCAAATGATGGTAACACGCGTCACTAAATTCTATGAGAGTGGACAATGTTCTTACCACTCAGCAGAAGAAACAAATGAAGATCGGATAACAAAATAGAAATTCAATTTGTATTTTGTAATGAAATTTTGTATTTAGTAACATTCTAACTATATTATAATAACAGGGTGTATTTTTTCTAATTGACCAGAATGTAGAATTTTTATAATACGAAAATGATTCATTGAAAAAAATTACGAAATAATAAATTGTAAAGAACCCATGATAAAGTAAATTTAAAACGAATTGAAAATCTGTTAGTCAAAGCGGATGATGCATTATGAAAGTTTATATAAAAAAGGTTTCAACATTGGGTTTAGGGTTTATGGGTTGGGATTTGTAGGTTGAGGGTTAGAGGGTTGAGGGTTTATGGGTTTACGTTTTATGGGTCTAGACTTCATGCGTTGAAATTTGTGGATTTAGGGTTAGTGGGTTTAGGGTCAGTGGGATCAGGGTTTATGGGTTACGTTTTATAGGTTTAGGGTTAGTGGATTTAGGGTTTATGTGTTTAGGATTTATAGGTTGAGGATATATGGGTTTAGGGTTTATTGAGTGGGATTTTGGTTAGTTGCCTTCATAAATGTGAGTCTCGAGTTTAATGTTCAGGGTTTTTGGATAAGGTTTCATAGGTTTTCTAATTTAAAAAAATTAATTTTAAAATTTAGACGATGTGAGTCTCTTCAAAATTCAATTAGTAACATTTCTAAGAAAAATGATTCAATTCGGTCAAGATTTGTGAACTCTATGTGGTTATGAACAAAATTAGTGCTCTATCCCCAGTGTGCGACCAGCCTCTGGTCACTAGATAGCCAAAGTTGAAGTATCATATTCTGATCCTGCTCTGAGACACCGCCAGACGGCGTTGCAGTTTTCCCTGCCTACGTGCTTTGTTTTTTCATTTTAATTTTTGAATTTGACAGTTATGTCGGTAAGTTTCAGAAAATTCATGTGATAGAAAATTTAACCATGAAACCTCGACAGACTCCAAGTGACAAACTGAAGTGTTACATATTAGACTGTCCATCAATGCGTCGGGAAAAAGCTCATAATTTTCTTATAGATGGGCAAATGTTGCTGAAAGTTTAAAATGAATACCACTTTAAACATTAAAATATTCTCTTGTCATTTCACTGTCAGTGCTTTATAAAACACAATTTTATTTGAAAACCAAGAGGAAAACAATTAGAAATTCATAAATAAATATTCTAATTATTATTTATGTATTGTTATTTGTTATTTCTTGATTTCTTATAATTTGATTGACTTTTTAAGTTAATTTTAAAATTCCTATTATTAAAAAATGAGGAAACTCATTTTTCTCTCAGGCTTAAGATGGTTACAGCCCAACATGTCGAAGGCATTTTTGGTTAGAGTTGGATTTTTTGTTTTTTTTGAATATTATGCACGGGGTAGTCCTGGTATATATTATCAGTCACGGACGCATTATTATAATGCAATCAAGTGACCTGATAAGAGCGTGTGCCCTGACATGTTGGGCAAAGCCTGGTTTTTACCCCATCATTCACGGACTGGGTTGCAGTCAAGTGCATGATGGGGGGACCTACAGCTTAAGGTGGGTTCCGAACCACCAGAACCTCGGTAAAGGTACATAGAAAAATTTCAAGAGGTACCGGCTATTATTATTTTTTTTTTTCATACTTTTTCTCGGATGAACCCGGTTTTTCGTCATAGCCACGGACTAAGTCAAGTGACTGATGAGATCAGGATGTTATAAGTTATTTCAATACGTTGTTTGAAATCATTTACGATGATGTTGTAGGTACAAAATTAGAAGCATGATGTAGTTTGCAGTTTGGCTTCGCCGCTGTTATCCTTACACAGCGGCCGTGAGTGTTGAAGGTGACACCAGTCGCCTCTGGATGCTTTCTTAGAGCTACCATGTATCACGCCATAGGTTTTTAGTCACTTGCTTCCTGATGGTCTAGGAAGTTTCTTACAATGCGACAGGTGTTTAATAAAACCGCCTTTTGAGCTGCCGCCAGTACCCTACTGACTCCTAAATGTTGAAGATGTTCAGTGCATCTTGCGTGCACATTGCCTGTAGCCGAAATCACAATAGGATGAATAGATGCATGTTTCACATTCCTCCATATTGCCTTAACTTCATGCCTTAGCTCGCTATACTTATGAATCTTGGTTGTATAGGTTGCCTGCAAATTTCGGTTGAGCGGACAAGCAATGTCGATGATGTAGACTCTTCCACCTTTTTTCTCTCGCATCACGATGTCAGGTCGATTGGCTCGGATGTAATGATCCGTCTGGATAGTAACATCCCAATATAAGATGTAACCTTCATTTTCTAAAACTGACATTGGAATGTATCTATAGAAAGACATCCATTCTGTTAAGAATCCTAGGTTTAAGGCAAGCTGTTGATGTACAATGCCCGCCACATCATTATGTCTGTGCGTATATTCTCTTTGAGCCATTACGCGACAACCATCAATAATGTGCTCGATGGATTCGTTGGTATCTCCACATAATCGGCACCGGTCAACCACGTCTTGATGTAACACGTGTTTGCGATAATTCCTGGTGCTAACAACTCTATCCTGAATCGCAATGACGAATCCTTCCGTTTCTGGATACAGGAGTCCCTTTCTCAGCCAAATATTGGATGCCTCACTATCCACTTCATATTGATCTAGCGTTTTGGGGTGTTCGCTGTGGATGGCTTTCTGTCTCCATTGCGTTTCTAATTCCTCTATGGTTTCTGCCCTGATATTCAAGGCCTCCTCTGAGGACAAATTCAAGGGCGTGTAGCCAAGATCCGCTTTACAGATGGTGTTGTAAAGCGTAACATCTCGCTTGCTGTTAAAATAGTCTCGCAACTGTGTAACTTGTGACTCACACAGTTTTCTGACATCTACAATGCCTCTGCCCCCTCTATGTCGTGGTAGAACTACCCTTTCACTCGCCGAATTACGGTGGTGCATTCGTACCGGCTATTATTATTTTTTTTTTTTTTCATACTTTTTCTCGGATGAACCCGGTTTTTGTCATAGCCACGGACTAAGTCAAGTGACTGATGAGATCAGGATGTTAAAAGTTATTTCAATACGTTGTTTGAAATCATTTACGATGATGTTGTAGGTAAAAAATTAGAATTTTGTCCTTTTTTGCGTGATGTTTCAAACTTCGCACTTTCATAATAGAGACGCATCAATTCCTCATTCATTGTGGTATCCCACTTGATGCTCTCACACGGTATTTCTGTTGAAGTGGTTGGCTGCAAATAGCTAACGCTAGCCAAAGCATCCTCAGCAGACGCAGTTGATGTTTCACTGCTTACCTTATGTCGCAGATGTTCTTGCTGGCCAGCTGTTTGATTAGTGAGATCTGCCTGACCATCTCGCAGCTCACCATCACCACCGTCCCGCATGCTGTGGCCCCCAGCGGTGGCTCCAGGGGCGCCCCGACGATCCTCGGGTAGCGACAAGCGTTTCAAAATTTTTAAAATACTCTCCATTATCATTTATGGGTTTTGGTGTTCCTCTTAGTCACTTTCCTCTTCGTTTTCTGCCTGTGTGGCATGGGAAACCCTGTCAGTAGCAATGCTACGGCCAACATAGCCTTCAAATTCATGAGAGGAAAGCTCAAGCCCTACCGCGACGACAACGCGAGAACACCTTCGGTAGGGCCGGCTATTATTATGAAACTCATTTTTCTCTCAGGTAGCCCAATACGTCGAAGGCATTGTTGGTTAGAGTTGGATTTTTTGTTTGTTTGAATATTATGCACGGGCTTGCCCCGGTATGTATTATCAGTCACGGACGCATTATTATAATGCAATCAAGTGATCTGATAAGAGCGCGTGCCCTGACATGTTGGGCAAAGCCTGGTTTTTACCCCATCATTCACGGACTGGGTTGCAGTCAAGTGCATGATGGGGGGACCTACAGCTTAAGGTGGGTTCCGAACCACCAGAACCTCGGTGAAGGTACATAGAAAAATTTCAAGAGGTACCGGCTCAGGGATCGAACCCCGGACCTCTGAGGTGAAGTCCGAGCGTCTAACCAACTGAGCCACCGAGGCTTAATAAATATTATTATTATTATTATTATACCATTAAGCCATTTCCCTTTCGGGGTAGGCGTGACTTGCTCGGTTGGGGAATAGTAAACAGGTGAATAGGTATAGAGTAGGTTGGTATATGGGCATAAGGTATATAGGAGTTTTATAGGTGTTAGGGATAGGTGTTTTAGATCGATCTGGAATTCTCGTGTCATTTATTTAGATGACACGTTCATTCCGCAACACTGCTCCGACCCAGGTTGCTGATCAATCTCTCTAGCGATCACCCCAAGTGAGGAACCTCACAAAATTGTTATGTATGGTTCCCCACTTGGGCCCATTAGTATCCAAAGTCTCTGTTTCAGGCGCCATTCACACTATTGTCACTCTGTTTACAAACTATTTGTCGCCACACATTTCTGTCCTGGCATACTACTCTAGCTTCCTTCACGTCCATGCATTTCTTCACGCAAGCTCTTCTGTTCCTATGGCTTCTTACGTCTCTTCGGATTAATGTCTCATTCACAGATTCTGACCATTCTTTCGGCGGTCTACCTCTGGGCATTCTACCATTTACTTTACCTTTATACACTTGCTTCGTCAGTCGTTCATCTTTCATTCTTTCAAGATGTCCGAACCACCTTAGCTGATTTCTTTCCCATATGTCAACTAGTGTCTCTTGTGTACCACATTCTTTGAGGATTGTCTCATTTCTGACTTTGTCCATCAGTGTTTTCCCGCATATTATGCGGAGAGGTTTCATGCCGATCGCGTTGATTTTGCTCCTGTCCTTTTCTTGACAGGTCCATGTCTCGCTACCGTATAGTACAGTTGGTACGAAGATAGAGTTATGTATGGCCATTTTAGCTTTTTTTGATATGTTTTTATTTCTGAGGATGGATCCTGCTCTACCGATAACCTGCTTACCCTTATTTATGCGCCTATCTAACTCCCCATCTATTTTTCCGTCGCTAGTGAATAGGCTACCCAGATATACGTACTTGTCAACTTGTTCTAATCCCTCACCATTTAGGACAATGTTGCACATTGTTTTCTCGCTTTTTCCCTCAAACACCATGATTTTCGTTTTATTCACGTTAATTTTGAGGCCCATGTTCTCCATGCTTGTATTTAGTTTATTCAACATTCTTTGCAAGTCCTCGATTGATTCTGCCATAAGAATCTTGTCATCTGCGAAAGCTAACCCACGTACCTTGACGGTTTCGAGATTTACACCTTCTTCGTCGAAGAGGGCAGTTCTTAGACATTTATCCATGAATATGATAAATAGCCACGAGGACATAACGCATCCTTGCTTCACCCCTTGCATAATATCGAACCAGTCGCTCAGTTTCCCATTTACCCTTACACTCGCTTTACTGCCTGTATAAATTGTTTTTATTGCTTGTAGGAGCCCTCCATTTACTCCATACTCTTTAAGGATTTCCCAAAGTTTAGTTCTGTTTACCTTGTCGAATGCTTTTTCTAGATCAATAAATGCACAGAAAACTTTCTTTCCTACTCTCAAGCTCTTTTCTGTGATCTGTCTTAGGCTAAATATCTGATCTGTACATGACCTTCCTGGCATAAATCCACATTGGACTTCCCATATCTTCTCTTCTGTAATTTCCATTACCCTACGGATAAGTATTTTTGAGTATATTTTACTTACGGTACTTAGTAGGCTGATACCTCTGTAATTACTGCAGTTGCTTTTATCTCCTTTTCTTTTGTATATTGGTACGATAATCGCTTTTCTCCAATCGTCTGGGACTTCTCCCGTTTCGATACATAAATTTATTAATTCGCACAACCTGTGAGGTATGTACTCACCACCGTATTTAAGCATTTCAGCGCTAATATTGTCTATACCCGCAGCCTTACCGTTTTTCAAGTTCTTAATTATATCTCTGACCTCAGTGACACAGACTTTTTCAATTGGGTTTTCTAGTGCATTATGTTCTATGTCGCAGTTTTGTTGCCCTATATCTTCACCTCCTAATAGTTCTTTAAAAGAATCTTTTAAAGCGTCTACTATCCCGTCTATATCATATAGCATTTCGCCTTTACTGTTTCTCATGCTAGCAAACTCTGTACTTTTACTTTCCTTCAACTGTTTATATAATAGTTTCATAATTCCTTCAAAGCAGTTTTTTATTTTGTTCTCTTCTTCTGTTCTGATTTTCTCTTTACTCTCTTTGACTAGTCGTTTAACTTTCCTATTTTTGTGTCTGTAATCATTTTTAAGTCTAGTTTTCTCCTCATCGCTAAGACCTGTCATGTTCAGCGTTCTATTGCGCGCTTTTTTCTTTTCTTTTAATAAATAATAATTATTATTATTATTATCATCTTATGGATCCGAAATACCGCTATGAGGCGCTACTGGCGACTATCTTCCTTCATTTTTAAAGCATTAAGTGACCAGAGGCTGTGTGCGACGGCCAAAGGTTTCATTCTCCAGGCGAGCTTTTGTCAGTCAGCAAATTTTTTTGGATCCAGCGAGCTTTTCTCGGTCCGCGACGTCATGACAGTCTGCGAGTATTTGTCGGACCGCAAGCTTTTCTCGACACTTGAGCTTCTTCGGGTCTGCGAGCTTTTGGCGGTCTGAAAGTTTTTGTCGGTCCGCAAGCATATTTAGGTGCGCAGGTTCTTGTCCGTCTGTGAGCTTTTGACTGTCTGCGAGCTTTTGTCAATTCGCGAGCTTTTGCCGGCCCACGAGCTATCTTCGGTCCGCGAGAATTTGACACGTGGCTCCGTCGAACCTGCATACAAAAAGCTCAGCACGCGCGATTCACGTTTTTGCACATCCCCAATTTTTAGAATTTTTTTTATATAAAAATATTGCTTTTTTTCACCTTAACCACTTTTACTTCGAAAGAGTTTTTTTTACAGAAAACTTTAATTTTTTGCATTCAATTGAATATTCATATTTTGGGTTTTATTATTTTTGTATAAGATGAAAATAAATTATATGAAAATAGTGTGAATAAAAAGAAAATATATTTTAAAATATAAAATAATTAGATAAATATATTTAAAAATAGAAAAATAAATAATAATAAAGTACTTCTATTGATAAATTTTCTACTATTCGTATTTTCCTCTTTTTTTTTATTTCCCAACTTTGATTACATTTAGACCGAATCTGAATTTAGAAAAAATATGTTCTACAAGTTATTCTTATTCAAATTGCGTGCCCTGAAACCGAGACTCGGTTGAAGCACCTTAATACCGACTTACATTGTACTCCTGGCTACTATTTGCTTTCCTTATCTTCTTGACTACAATCTTCTTGACGTCAATCCTAAACATGGTAATATTCGGCTTACTTAAATACGCTTGCTTCTTTAAGTTAACAGCCACGCGGATTTCATCATTCCAGCAAGCATCTCCAGTCATTTTTATTGCCTATTTCCGTCTCCCAGATTATAATATCTAATTTTTTTTTTCATTTTGACTGCTCTTTACAATATGGAATCTAGTTCAGGTAAGCCTGTAAAGAAAAAGTTTATGGTTATTCCGTATAAAAAATCAAGTATGGGTTGCTCCGTATGTATATGAAATCAAACCCATTCTCATCGATTTTTAAATTTGTACTTTTTGATTCTGATTTTTCTAAATTTGGCGAAGTGTTATGCCGTGATTTGGGAAAACACCGTTAATTACAAAAGATCGATTAATCAGTTTTATATATCGTTTTTATGTCGCATTTATCATAAGTTTTATTATAATTCAAGTATGTTTAGAATGTTTTAATTTTTAATCAATAATTTAGAATTTTGCCGTTATTTCATACATTAGAAATTCGTGTTCATTCTATAAATAAAAATGAATAAATTTCGCTGGAATTTCGCATAACTCGTTATTCATAAAATTGAATAAAATTTATAATATTCTTATCTTTATTTTCGATTGAAAAAACGTTCGACTTCCAATTCATTGAAATTTATAACATTAACATGTATTTGGCTGATTTAAAATCCCGCTTGATTATATGAATAATAATATTATTGATAATAATAATTAGTAATATAATAATAGTAAATAGTAATAATAGATAATATGATCAGACCGAAAATAATAAAAATAAAATAAAAAAATTAAATAATTTAATCATGAATTTGACGGCTATGCTGTCTGTAGAATTGCTACTGACAGGGTTTCCCATGCCAGACTGGCAGATTACGAAGAGGAAAGGTACTAAGAGGAGCACCAAAAACCCATTGATCATGGAGAATTTTCAATGATCTGTATAGACGGCGGTCGCTTCCCGAGGATTGTCGGGGCGCCCCTAATGCCACTACTGGGGGTGGCAGCATCCGAACCGGTGGTGGTGAGCTACGTGATGGACGGGTAGATCTCCCCGGGATACCCGAACGGGGTTACCGTCCAGCCAGAAAATCGGCAAAAAGTGGTAAGTAGCAGGACTAGTTGCGCCTGAGGAGGATTTTTCGGCTGGGATCCCTCAGCCGACCACTTCCACACGAATGACGCGGCAGCGCATCAACTTTCAAACCCATCATGATGAGTGCCTGATGCGCTGCCAATTTGAACAAGAGACAGGAGCGACCACAACTTCTCTTGACGGTATGGTCTTTCTTTTGAAACTTTGTAGCGAATTTCCCGGAAATGGGAACAGTGATACAAGACGACCTTGAACAGTGCAGGCGTCAGATGATAGATGAGAACCTCCTCCCTTGAAGAACCATCAACCGAATAAAATCGGAGGCTGAGAATGAATTCCGTCAGCAACTTCAATGTACGCAGGCCAAAAAGAGGATAAGGTGAACGCCGGAAATAAATGGAGACGTGATCAGATATCACTTTCAGGCAATGGCACGAGGCGGACCCGCCAGGGGCAAACAACATTGTCTTTTCTTGGGTCTTCATCCCGAGTTGGTCCATAGAGTGACTGAACAACATATTACTGATCAATTGAGATCCACTGGGCTACGTCACCTTATATCCGAGGTCGAAATAAGTAACATCGAAAAACAGGTGCAACAACAACTAGCAGCACCTGCAGTGCACCCGACAGATGCGATGAAAGAGGAGGTTCATATTCCCCTGACACTAGACGCTATAGACGAGCGGGGGCCGGATCTGGGGGATGTAGCAGGGCGACTGTCTCATGGTCGAGAGTCGTGAGGCTTGCAGCCGCTGGAGCCTGCCCTTGCTCCTGCTGAACTCATTGGAGAGCTCAATGAGGAAACCCTGCGTCTCATGGTGTACTTACTTCACTGATGTCATCCTAGAATTCGCAGATCAAGAACCATCAATGAGAGAAGGTTTGCCGAAATTTAGAGTCAACAAGGACCTTTTCCGGTTAGTTGACAGCTTGAACACCGAGTTACTGCCTCTGTTCTTGCAGCGGGATATGAGCTTACTGCAGGTGCAGACTCATGCATATTGCACTGCTTTCGCTTGTGCCAAGATGATGAGCATAAAACTCAGAGACCAGGCTACTAAAGCATACCCCGACAAAGATGTCAGTACTTCCATGGAAGTTTCGACTTCAATGGAGATTAGTAAAATAAGAACAAAACTGGGGAAGTTGTATCAATTTCGAAAGGGCAATCGGTCTCAGAGACTGACTCGCCATGTGGAGGAGTGATTATGAGAAGGAATGACAATAGGACTTTTGTAGCAGACGAAAAACGTTTCTATCGCGGACTTGAAGTTGAAAAAAACAACACTCCAAATTATTGTGAATCATCTAGGACCGAGAAAATGGTCAGATACTGGTAGAGAATCTGGGGTAATCATAGGTCAAGTCAATTAGACATGACGTGGCTCCGCCTAGAAAAGGACAGAGCTGCATGGTTGCCTGAATTGAATAGTCTATCCATCTCAGCCTCCGATGTAACTCGTGTCCTAAAGAGGGCTAAGAACTGAAAAGCGCGGTGTGTGGATGGGGTGCACAGCTTCTGGTATGGATACCTGGAGGTTCTGCACCCCACCCTTTCTGGGGTCCTTCAAAACATCTTGTAGAACCCTGATCGCTTGCCCTCTTTTATGACGGAGGGCGTATGATACCCAAAAAGGTAGATGCTGGTAGTCCCAGTGATTACCAATCAATCACCTGCCTCTCGACCCTCTATAAGGGTCTCACGGCTATTATTTCTGACTTCGTCTATAAATATTGTGAGAAAAAGAACGTCTTCTCCGAAGAACAAAAAGGCTGCTGACGAGGCTCCCGTGGTTACAAGGACCAAGTCACGATTGACAGTGTGGTTGTGTTGCATGCGAAAAACCACCAACGCAATTTGCACATGGCCTACATTGACTACCAACAGGCGTTTCCCTCCGTACCTCACGATTATTTACTTGCGGTAATTCAGACATATAAGATCTGTCTGCGCGTTATCCAATTCTTGGATCACGCTATTAACACGTGGTGCACAAGGATTAAACTTTTTAGTCGTGGGATGATTAGGGATACCCGGTCCTTGCCCATTAAACGAGGAATCTTCCAGGGTGAGTTTTTCAGCGCACTATGGTTTTGTTCAGCATTGAACCCACTAAGTTGGACACTCAACAACGCGTCCTATGGGTTCAAAATAAAGGCGGGAGTGGCTGAGTCTCAACTCACACACATCCTGCACATGGACGATATAAAAGTGTATGCAAGCTCAGAGTCGAAACTGAACAGCCTACTTAACATCTTGCTGCAGTTCTCCTATGACATCAGGATGTCTCTGAGTTTGGACAAATGCATAAAGCTGCATTTATACCTTGGAGAGATAAATGCTGCGCTGATACTCAAGGACCACACTCTGATTGAGGGGATGACTGATGAAGAATCGTACAGGTACCTTAGCATATTGCAGGCGAGGGGTTCGCTCCACTCTGCAATTAAAAAGGTGCTTGAGGCTGCTTTTCCGGTTCGCCTCAGTCGGATTCTGGCGTCCTTTGGTTTGGTCACCTGGCCCATGACTGACCTCGAGAATCTTAACAAAATCATCCGCGTAAGAATGTCTGAGCACCGAATGCACCATGAAAGGACAGCTGTAGAGAGAATAGTTTGGCCACGCAAGCTTGGAGGCAGAAGGATTTTGGATGTTCGTCGATTGTGTCACTCTCAGGTGACGCAATTGCGCGAATACTTCCAAAACAGGCCTAACATCTGACTCTACCACTAAATCTGTAGTTTTTACCTGTATAACCCCTTAAAACTGGCAACCGTTGATTTCCACAACATCGGACATCTTAACGCTGAATAGCTAGCTGCTCAGTGGCGAGGTCAACAATTGCACAAACAACACCCCCAAAGATTAGATCTTCCTTGCGTGGATAGTGATGCCTCAATCCTTTGGTTTAGGCAGGGAGAACTCTTTCCGGAAACGAAAAGATTTGTCCCTGCCATTCAGGACAGGGTAATGAAGACGCGGAATTACCAAAAACACATCCTCAATATAGCGGCAGTTATTGACAGATGCCGCCTTTGTGGAAATCCCAATGAGAACATCGAGCGCATCGTTGATGGCTGTACGATGCTTGCCTCGCAAGAATACACGCGCAGATATAATGATGTTGCTGGGATCATTCACCAACAACTTTCCCTGAACACTGGTTTGCTAGAGAGATTTGAGCCATACTACAAATATAGCCCAGTTAAAGTACTAGAGAACGAACACCATCTCCTTTACTGGGACAGGACTATTATAACTGACCATCGAGTCGTACACAATCGTCCAAATGTCCTCTGGTTAGATAAACGTGCTCAACACATGAGAATAATAGACATAAGCGTTCCCCTTAGCAACAACATTAGGCTTCGAAATACTAAGAAGATCCAGAAAAATTCGAAGCTGAAGCAGGAGGTCCTGACCATGTGGAGGGCGAACAAGGTCACCCTCCACCCGGTCTTCACTTCCTTCACTGGGAACGTTCATGCAAAAGGCTTACAAATCTTGGAAGAACTAGGAGCTCAAAATTCGCTACATCCAATTCATAAGGGAGTATTGCTGAACACGTGCCGCATCATCCGGAGTTTTCTGGGAGTGAACAATGATAGCGGCTGAAATCGCCTTCTGTGGCCATCCCGCGTACACGACAGATGACTGTGATAAACACATTTTTAATTTCCGACTTTTAATTTTTGACTTGGAATTTTTTACCTTTCTTTGCATATGTGTAAGTCTGTGTGCGTGTGTGAAGTTGTACTTGTCTCTCGCCGTCTAATCTAAATACAGTAAATGTTTTCAATCGTTGGTCTCAGTCGTTGGCATTGGAACTAGCGTTTGTAAGAACGATGGATCGCTATAAATGGGCTCTCCAGAATGAATTTTGGTGTAACCCTATAAACGGTCACTCCAGGATGAATGCTGGAACCCTATAAACGGGCTCTTCAGGATGGATTTTGGGTCCCTATAATGAATAATAATAATTGAAGAATTTTCAATTTTAAATCTTCAAAACTGAACTATTAAAAAAAGACATTTAAGATTACATTCCATTAAAATATGAATCCCAATAATGGAATAATTTGCAATTCTATATTTTCTGAATTTAGGAATTTTTAAAAGTAGTGCTTTGAAATTCTGAGAATTTTAATTAACAATCTTTAAAATTTAAGATTCCCCAATAGAAAAATGTAAAAATAAAAATGATAAAAATTTTATGTTTGACCATTAAATTTTCTGCAATTTGGATGATTTACATATAATATTTCATCAATTATAATTAATTTTATTTGTATAACTTTATAATTGGAGACATTTAAACTGAAAATTGTTATATTGAAGAATTTGAATTGTAAATCTTCAAACAAAATTTTAATGAGTTACACGTTAAATTTCATCAGTTATGAAGATTTAAAAATAATGCAAATTTGAAGTTTTCCAATTAAAAATGCTGTTACTTCAATCACTTATAGAACATTAGATCGTGAATCTTCAAAATTGAAGAATTTTTTATTTGAAAATTTACAAATTAAAAATTATACAAGTTTCAAGTTTTACGATTGAAATTTTTTCATTTTAATGACTTACATTTCAAATTTCATCAAAATTTCAAAAAACATCCTTTTGCCATAAGAGGACATTGCTCTGAGTGTACCGATTAAATTTAACATTTTGAGTATTTTTAAATAATTTTAATTTTAATTGATTATAGCTCTACGTTTAGCGTTGGTTCAACTTCTCGTAGTTGACGAAAAGGCTGCGAATATAGCTCGAGCGGTATCCTTCATCGATAGTGCAAAAAAAAGGGAGCTGATATTGTAATTTTGCCGGAAAGTTTCAATACACCATACGGTACTTCATTAATATATTTATCGCAGAAAATGTCCTTTATTATATTTTGAGTGTAGGCGGAAATACCTTCAGGTGCCGTTCATGTTTTACTTAACTTCGTTACGTAATACTTGATGAGTAATAATTAATCTTTTGATGGAAAAATTGTATGCCTGATACATAGACTTTATAATTAAGAATTAGCAAAGGCAGATGTATTCAATTTTTTTTCCTTTCTAATAATTAAGAAACAGATAGAGTAAACTCTCTTCATATTTTAATTGAAAGCCGTAATCCTTGAATTTCTTTAAAATCTTCTGCAATTAATGTCATTATTGCTATTGCATAATTATTTCTCATATTTAGGGGATTGCGGAAATTATGCGGAAACAATTCCAAATGGCGAAACATGTAGTGCGTTATCAGAAGCCGCTAAAGCGAATGAAATTTATGTAATTGGTGGCACAATTACTGAAAGAGATGGAGAGAAGTTGTATAACACTGCTACTGTATGGAACCGTGAAGGGAAATTAGTAGCAAAATATAGAAAGGTATTCTAACTTTACTGATAAATTATTTCATTTTATTTCCTATTTCTAGATTTCTACCTTATTAGTTCTCTAAATGCAAGAAAAAATTTGACTGTAGCTGATCACTCATTAATTTTGAAAAATTACAGTAATAATTTTTGTTTTGAATTGCGTGAAATTCTTAAGCCAATGATGAAATTTTTTCATTGTTTGAATATTTCAAGCTACGAGATCGGTTAGGGGAAACTACGCAAGAGTAGGTCACTAAAATTACAAATTTTTATTTATTTACCTTAGAGAAAGTTATTTCAGAAAAAAATCACCCTGCGGAAAACATTAGCTAATCTTTGGACTATTTTCGTACGACAAACATAATTAAAATCTATCACTTCGTTGAGTTAAATGTATTTAAGAAAAAATCGTGAAGATTTCATGAAACTCGCAATGTAAGGAGTAAGGTTGGGAATATTGCTCTGAGCGTTTCAGAAAAGCTTGTAAGATTTATATAAACTGATTCGATGCGCAGTAGTATTATATGGCACCTAAGGATGCGCAGTAGTTTTTTGACCTTTTAAGAATACCCCCGAACATGCATACCATAACTTTTTTCCATATTTAAAAAAAACTAAATGCAAATCGTAATTATTTGCGGTTGATTCTGAAGCAATCTGTTCAGATTATTACATTTTCCGAATAGGAAAAAGGATTAATAAAAAAAATCAACATTTCTAAAATTGCTAATATTTTAGAACATTCTTTGTAAAATATTTGAATAATTTCGAAAACTTGAGGACCTTAACGCATCATACTCCCTTTTTCACAGCTAATCAGCAATGCCTTATTTTTCTGCAAAAAAGTTAAAGAAATATATACTTTTCAAACATTAAAGAAATTTTTAACTTTTTTCAAAAAATTTTCCTCAAGTATTGAAATTCAGTTTTAAACTATATTTGAATTTTGCGTGAGGAAAAAGAATATCTAAAAATATGCAACTTACAATTTTTACTCTCCTGAGAAATACAAAATGAAATAATATTTAAACTTGATTGTTTGTTCAATCGGGTAAGTCGTGCCAGAAAACTTTCTCTATGATTTTAAAATTCAAAATAATGTGACTTATGATGCCATTTCATATAAAAAATATTATTTTGAATAGAAAATTTTTAAGACTTTAAACGAAACATTCATTTTCACGATGCTTTTCGCAATTGACTATTTTCTTACTATCGCTTCTCATCAATTTTTTGAAAAAATTTGAACTATGATAAATGATGACTTATTTTTTGTGGGGGAATAAATTCTACAACTCTACTGTTTTTTATTTTAAAAGAGAATTTTTTTATTTCTGAAATTGTTTAAATAACTTTTGAATGGCAAGCAGTTTTCGAACAAAAAACTATTTATTTGAATATTATTGGCTTATTTCCAAAACTAGAAACAATGGAGTTGTAGGGAATATTTTTTCTAAAAGAAAGTCATGATTTATCAAAATTCAACCGTTTTAAAAAATTGATAAGAAGCGATGGTAAAAAAAATTACATTACAAAAAATATTGTTTACGTAATTATTTTCTGTAATTTTCAAATTTTCTTCATGCAAAATTATGTTTTTTATTTCATAATACGTGACTGATGATATAATTTCAATGCTTGAAATCATAGGAAATTTTTTTCCAGTTACCTGATTTTTGGCACGACAATAAACTGAAGAAAAAATTTGAAACATCAATTATTTCTCTGCAATTATTCCGAGATTAAATCTTCAAATTTTTGTAAATATACGACACAGTTTCCATACTCATGTTTCGATTCCTAATTTTTCAGTTGCGTTTTTCAACATTAATCCCGTTTGATCTTGTGTAATCTCTTGTAATCTTTTGTAATCCCGAGTAATCCTTATAATCTCATGTGAGCTTATGTTACTCTATGTAAGATTATGTTAAAAATTTTATTGAAAATTTATTTACCTATAAAAATCTTTTCTTTCAATAGAAGGTCAATGAATTGATTTAAACAATTAGCTAATCTCAGTTGTTTTCTAATCCTTAATATTATATACCGGTCCTTCGAACATATCAATCTCATTTCCCCAATCTTTATCAATTCCACTGAAGTCCTTAATTTTACCAAAAGAACAATCAATAGCACTAAACATTGAAAATAAAAAATTGTAAAAGTTTATCTCTGTGTATATAACTCGACACAACAAATACCATTATTTGTGCCCACAATCATCAAAACACTAATCACGCAATATATTTCAAAATTTTGTATTCGAAAACAAAACACAGAAAATATTGTTAAAAACCACAATCACAGTCTATTTTTAAGAAATTTTCATTTCGAAGCATTTTAAAACATTGAACATTGAAACTTAAAATACTATAAAAATAATACACTATTTTCAATTCTTAAAATTTGTCAGAAAGAGAGAAGAAAATGAACCTCACACATACAACTACTTTTTTTTATCTGCATTTGAAAAGCCGGAAAGAAAAATCTCTCTGATAAGTAATTTTCAATAAGATGATTAATTTAATGAGATGAGGATGCCTAAATTGGCTTTGAAACATTTTGGTCCTTAGAAGTATGAAAAAGACGGAGAAGGAATCTGGAAAGAGTGAGAGGTTCGTTTTGTTTGACTGTTTCCCTTTTCTCCCTGATTTTTCATTTATTATTGCATTTGTCTCTAATGAGTCTAATGAGCCAAAATGGATGAACTTCGGAAATCTAATTTTTATTTGTGAATTTTGTAATGCTCTGATTTCAGCACATACAATGAATCATAAGAAAGCAGATTTCATTTCGATCTTAAATGAATTTTAATCATTTCGCAATTCAAATTTTTTTATGGTAAAAAATATGGCACGTATGTCCAGGGATATTTCGGGGGATCCAAAAAAGGAACTACCATGCAGCCGTAAGTGCCATGGAACACTACTACGCATCGAATTACTCCATAAAGTGGCATACACTTGTATAGTTTCCCCTATATTTTTTTCAAAAAGTATAGCTTATACGACTCTCTAATTTTGAAAAAATTTTCAGATGCATTTATTTGATTGTAATATCAAAGGAAAAATAACATTCTCTGAAAGTGACATTGTTAGTCCAGGCGATTGGCTTACTACTTTTGACGTAAACGGTTGTAGAATCGGTATTGGCATTTGCCATGATCTGAGATTTGAGGAATAGGCTCGGCTTTATAGAAATCAAGGTGACATATTGCACAAATTATAAAGTTTAAAAAAATTCTTCAAGGAAGCCTAATTATTTGGCACTATGCCAGAAAATGTTTTTATAAAATATATTTTCAAGTGTGGTGAAAAATATTACAGGCTGTAAGGTGCTAGTATATCCAGGTGTCTTCAATATGACCACTGGTCCACTGCATTTTTCGCTTCTTCAACGTTCTCGCGCTAATGATAATCAACTATATGTTGCTGCTGTATCTCCTGCAAAAGGACCTGGGCCATATGATTCTGCTTGGGGACCTAATTGGGGACATGCTCAACTCACGAATCCATGGGGAACTGTATTAAGAGAATTAGAAGAGAATGAAGACATGATCATCGAAGATATAGGTAAGAATACAAATTAAAACTAGCCCACATAGCACGCTATATTCCATTAACAATCCAGGAATATTCCATTGGAAAATTGGGAACATAATACCGCGAAATATTGTATCTACGTCTCAGGAAAATTGATATGTCCTGCCTCTGAAATATTCCAGTGGAATTCTGAAGGAATATTCGTTAGAAACGTTCTGTTAAAAGGTTCGTCCTGAAAACTCAAATATCTCTGTGGAATATTACTAAAACTTTTCTATGGAGTATTGCCGGGAAATTGCCATGAAAGTAAAAGGAATATATTTTTTTCATATCTCAAATTGCTCTGTTCAGATTATTTTCAGTCGTTTTTTTTTCGCTCGTATGAAATTAATTATAAAAATTTATAAAGATAATTTTGCTTTTATTTGTATTATCTACATTCTACATACATAAGATACAATATTATTATGGCAAACCACCATGACATGTTATAACTAAGTCGTCTATTATACGCATTAAGAAATTAATGAAATTCTTCCATAATGGTCAAAATACCGGAATTATTATAAGGCTTAATATTTTTAATATTATTGGTAATTTTTTACTCCTTGAAAGGACCCCGTACTAAATACAATAACTATTTTTTACCATTTTCTTCCCAAAAAAACATTAATTTTATTTTAAAACAATTACAATACTCAAATCCTGTTTTTACCTTCAATATTTATTGCAATCACAATAATATAATTAAAATATAATAATATGAGAAACTTCAACCACAAACCTGTTCACAATTTCAGCTTTTTTACCACTTTCGTGTTGCTTCCGGCAACTTAACCACCATCTCAATTGAGCAAAACCATGTCTCTCTATTTCACACTTGCCCAATTGTGCACCCGGAACATCATCTTCATTTAATTTTACTCCGACAAAAGGTACAATCGTATACATTTTTACACAATATGAGCTCAACTTTCATACTATGCGGGGTGCACATGGCAGCCGCAGATTCGCAAATAAATTTCTGATAGTTAGGTAGAATGCTCTATTCATACTATATTTATTATTCATATATGTTATTGTATCTACACAGGTTAAGGTTTTTCACGTCGTCTCCACGAATATTTTGGATTATGAAATAATTTTTAAATTAATTAATCACCTATGTTTGAAAAATATTATGTAGCTAGTAGGTAGGTTTAAGCGTGTGGGGTGAGGGGGTAAATGGACCTCGGCCTGCATTTGTATGGATATGCTTGAAAGAATTCCTATAAATGGGCTCTCCGGGCATCTATGAGTGTAATATGGTAGAAGGGTGAAAGAATCTAGTTGAAACGGGCTTTCTAGATCCCTGGTCGATGTTCTCCCGAACCAACCTCCAGTTTTGAAATCGAAAAGGAAATGGCATACGGCTCGCATGGCGACCAAGAAACAGGCCTACGTTGTTGTGGTTGTCGACCAAAGCATATTCATTGAGTGGTTTACTTAATATGGCTACCCCTAAGCCATGGGTGGAGAGCGATCGTGCTGTGGCACTTTGGTACCAAGGGGTATGAGGGTGTCTGAGCGGCCTCTCAGGGACAGCCGACGACCTTCCCGAGTAATCAGTCTACCCTTGAACACGGGACCCTGCAGGAGTGAACCTTTTATTTACCTAGCTGCTCGTAGGATCAAAATGAATCACGCAAAACAAAAACAAAATATGGAAGAAGAAGGAAGAAAAGCAGTGATGGTCCCTCTGAATAAGGCTAGGCTATGGAGGCAAGAGGGGGTACGAGGGGTAGGAGAAGAGTGGCTACGGCGGCTGGAGTAGCAGCAACTACAACGCTGACAACCAGTATCAAGGCCCAGACGTGAGCAAGTGGCTCAAAGGACACCCACCGGGAGGGAGCTAAGCCCATACAGAGAATACAAGTGTGCAAGCCAGCCCAGCAGCCAGCGCTCAAAAGAGTATCTTCAAATCAGTGGCTGAAAACTCGAGACCTCCTTCCGCAGGGAAGGGGTTTTTGTATTTGACGCAGCCGACCCAGCGGCTGAAGCTTGGGTGCCTAATGCAGTAGCCAATATAAGGCTCTGTCAAGGTGCAGGCCTCAAAGTGGATGAAGGGATTCAACCCATCACTAAAGACATTGTCCTGGCGAATCGACAGGCACGATCGTGCTCAGAAAGAGGACACAACGGACAGAGTATGTTCGGGGGCAGACACTCCCGGCCTAACCATTACTCACATTAACTTGCATCACAGCAAAGGCACGTCTGCGATTTTGCAGAGGATCATGGCTGCGAGGCACACAGGTATCTCACCAATTCAGGAAGCTTGGTTAGTTCGAGATGCCATGAAGGAGTTTGGAGGGGCTGGTTTTTGTGACAGGGACGCCAAGGCAGCCAAACTATGGGTCTGCATACTGGCAAAGGGAGTCAATATTCTCCCGCCGCTAGAACTATGTTCGGGGGATCTGATGGTAATAGCCACAGATCGTAGACGATTTGAAAAGATAGTCATTGAATTAGCCAACTTGCCATACGACGGCGATACTAACCCATCAGAGGAAGTATATATACTGGTGGAATACTACAAAGTAAAGGCTCTCCCTGCTCTGTTGTGATCCAATGCTAGCTCCAACCATACTCCGTAGGGAGGCACGGACACCAACTCAAGAGCTGATGATCTATTGAAATATTTAGTTACTACTGATTTAGACATTTTCAACACGGAGAATACCCCGATGTTCTATAACTTGATCAGAAAGAAGTCATTGACATGACCCTTTGTACCGGTAGTTTGAGAGACCATGTTGAAATGTGGAGAATCTCAGACAAACCCACTCTTTTAGAACACCCTGGAGATGGCAGCCAATATTTTCACGCAGGCCATCAAATCTACTTATGGAAGTAACGGTCGACCCAGAAGATTCCAAGAGGCTGAGGATCCACTGGTGTAACGAAAAACTCAAGAAGCTTCGCAGGGAAACCAGGAAGAGATTTATGCGTGCCAGTACTGGTCAGTACTGCCAGTCAAGGCGTTAACGACCGTGCCGAAGACCAAATAGCACCAGGGTATGATGTTCCAAATGGTATCTCTAGGATATCAGGTCGCCTACTAGAGTATTCGGACCTTACCTCCGCATACAAAGCTCTGCCGGGGTGGACCTATATTTTCCAAAATACTCGTGGGCACAGCATGGCGACAATTGAGCAAGAATTGAATAGGAGTATTCGTGAGGAGTTGGGTGTTCCGTTGGACGTGTTGGAGGGAAGGGCTTTTTCTAGCTTATCAGTGGCTTGAATGCATAGGAGTAGCTTTGAAAACTTACATGGAGAAATGAAGAAATAAATAAAGGAGATGGAGTTTAGTTATCAAGGAGCTCCACAACTTCAACACCTCAAAGAAAAATATGTTCCTCCCAGAAAGAAAGGGAATAATTGACGACGTGCACGAAGTATTGCGTTGTATAAAGTGGAGGATGGGAGCGTTGGAAGAAGAACTGGACTCCCTGACAATTTATGCCAAATAACCCATGAGTGACAGAGTGAACGATGTCACGAAGAAGTTAGGGCGAGGAAAAGTGGCCAGCAGGGGAACTCAGACGGATCAAGATGCCCTGTTGAGGCTAGCACCTCGAGGCCACAGAAAATGAATCTGAGGGCTCGTCCAGCGACCGTGACGGCTTCAACACCCGAAAAGGATGATAAAGGGCAGCCTGCATCGGGAGCACAAGCCACGAAGCAAAAGGTGGGACAAAGGCGAGCTATTCCCGAAGCGGTTATTATGAATCCTGCTGAGGGAACAAGCTACGCAGAGCTTCCGAAGGATCTCGAGTGTAAGATAAAGCTGGAAAAAGCAGAGGAGAGGTCCTAGTTGAGTTAGGATATGCAGCAGATGGCGGAGCTAAGCTATCTGCTGCCATTAGGGAGGCTTTACGAAAAAAGCCTTCTGAGGTAATCTGAAGGCTTTTTTTGATATGACAGAAGAACTGGCGTCGAGACTGGTACGTACGGGACACCTGAAGGTAGGATGGGTGTCATGTCGCATCAGAAAGATGACGGAGGTGATGAGGTGCTACCGCTGCCGAGGCTTCGACCACATGGCAGCGGCTTGCAGAGGTTGTAACCGAGGAACGGCCTGTAGGAAATGCGGCAAAGAGGGCCATAAGGCTGCAACGTGTGAAAACACACCGCAGTGCTTCCTCTGCGCTGAACGAGAAGGAGAGCCCTGAACAGATCATCAGCCGGGGACGATAAGGATCAGGCCTTTTCATGACCGATGAACCCAATGTGTGGTATCACCATTCTACTGAGGACGATGCTTACATCCTGGTTGTCTCAAGAGAGGGAACAGTTCCAAGCAGGCAAAACAGCTGGACGCCGAAGCACGGCGTAGAATGCCTATAACCCATGTTCCTGAAGTAATGCGAAAGTGGATTCCGGGAACATGGGTTGGCAGGGAAAAAGCAAGGTGTGGGGTTTCAGTCAGTGAGTATCTGACAGTGCACAACCTAAGAACCGCTTACCCATGTAGACGATTGCTATATCATTGCTACATCGAGGAAGGGAGAGAGGCGGCTAGTTTGGAGAAGCTGCTCCTTCGAAATCCGGATGCTAGTCTCGATCAATTTTCCGGGTTTAATATGGTATGGAGAAAAGGAGGCGACACCTCTGAGGCAAT
>CAKNXH010056034.1:3532-54341 GCA_932178445.1 Andricus quercusramuli | reverse complement strand
TATTATTTTGAAGTTGTGCATCCCGATTTTATAAATTCAGTCATTTTAATTTTCTAATAATGGAAACTTTCAAAATGAATGAATTCAAACTTGACGCGTTAAAAATGGAACAATCCCAAACTTTATTTGAAAATTGAAGCATTCTTAAATTAGGTTACTGAAACTGAGTCATTGTAAATTATTAATTTTCAAATTCTGTATCATGATTTTTGAAATGGAATCATTTTAAATTTCTAATTGGAAACTGCCTTTAAAATTAATGAGAACTTCGGTTAAAAATCACACAACTCCAAACTTCGTTTAAAAATTGAAGCATTTTTAAAAAAGGATCTTGAAACTAAATTGTTGAAAATTATTATTTTGAAATTGTGCATCACGATTTTATAAATTCAGTCATTTTAATTTTCTAATATTGGAAACTTTCAAAATGAATGAATTCAAACTTGACGCGTTAAAAATGGAACAATCCCAAACTTTATTTGAAAATTGAAGCATTCTTAAATTAGGATACTGAAACTGAGTCATTGAAAATTATTAATTTTCAAATTCTGTATCATGATTTTTAAAACTGAATCATTTTAAATCCCTAATTGGAAAGTGCCTTAAAATTTAATGAAAGCTTCGGTAAAAAATTAAACAATTCCAAACGTCGTTTGAAAATTGAAGCATTTCAAAAATAGGATCTTGAAACTGAATTGTTGAAAATTATTATTTTGAAATTGTGCATCACGATTTTATAAATTCATTCATTTTAATTTTCTAATATTGGAAACTTTCAAAAAGAATGAATACAAAGTTCACGCCTTAAAAATTGAACAATTCCAAACCCCATTTAAAAATTGAAGCACTCTTAAATTAGGATACTGAAACTAAGTCATTGAAAATTATTTATTTTCAAATTCTGTATCATGATTTTTAAAACTGAATGATTCGAAATTTCTAATTGGAAACTGCCTTCAGAATTAATGAGAACTTCGGTTAAAAATTACACAACTCCAAACTTCGTTTAAAAATTGAAGCATTCTTGAATTAGGATACTGCAACTAAGACATTGAAAATGATTAATTTTCAAATTCTGCATCATGATTTTCATAAATGAATCATTTTAAATTCCTAATTGGGAACTACCTTACAATTCAATGAAAACTTCGGTTAAAAATTAAACAATTCCAAACTTCGTTTAAAAATGGAAGCATTTTTAAAATAGGATCTTGAAACTAAATTGTTGAAAATTATTATTTTGGAATTGTGCTTCACGATTTTATAAATTCAGTCATTTTAATTTTCTAATATTGGATTCTTTCAAAATGAACGAAATCAAACCTGACGCGTTAAAAATTGAACAATTTTAAACTTCATTTGAAAATTGAAGCATTCTTGAATTAGGATACTGAAACTAAGTCATTGAAAATGATTAATTTTCAAATTTTGTATCATGATTTTTAAAACTGAATGATTCGAAATTTCTAATTGGAAACTGCCTTTTATAATTATTGAAAACTTCGGTTAAAAATCAAACAATTCCAAACTTCATTTAAAAATGGAGGCATTCTTGAATTAGGATACTGAAAATAAGTAATTGAAAATGATTAATTTTCAAATTCTGTATCATGATTTTTAAAACTGAAAGATTCAAAATTGCTAATTGGAAACTGTCCATCATAATTAATGAACACTTCGGTTAAAAATTAAACAATTCCAAACTTCGTTTAAAAATTGAAGCATTTTTAAAATAGGATCTTGAAACTAAATTGTTGAAAATTATTATTTTGAAATTGTGCATCACGATTTTATAAATTCAGTCATTTTAATTTTCTAATATTGGAAACTTTCAAAATGAACGAATTCAAACCTGACGCGTTAAAAATTAAACAATTCCAAACTTCATTTGAAAATTGAAGCATTCTTAAATTAGGATACTGAAACTAACTCATTGAAAATTATTAACTTTCAAATTCTGTATCATGATTTTTAAAACTGAATGATTCAAAATTTCTGATTGGAAACTGCCTATTATAATTAATGAAAACTTCGGTTAAAAATTGAACAATTCCAAACTTCATTTGAAAATTAAAGCATTTTTAAATTAGGATACTGAAACTAAGTCATTGAATATTATTAATTTTCAAATTCTGTATCATGATTTTTAAAACTGAATCATTTTGAATCCCTAATTGGAAACTGCTTTACAATTTAATGAAAACTTCGGTTAAAAATTAAACTATTCCAAACTTCATTTAAAAATTGAAGCATTTTAAAAATAGGATCTTGAAACTGAATTGTTGAAAATTATTATTTTGAAATTGTGCATCACGATTTTATAAATTCAGTCATTTTAATTTTCAAATATTGGAAACTTTCTAAATGAAATGAATTCAAACTTGACGCGTTAAAAATTCAACAATCCCGAACTTCATTTAAAAATTGGAGCATTCTTAAATTAGGATACTGAAACTAAGTCATTGAAAATGATTAATTTTCAAATTCTGTATCATGATTTTTAAAATGGAATCATTTTAAATTTCTAGTTGGAAACTGCCTTTAAAATTAATTAGAACTTCGGTTAAAAATTAAACAACTCCAAACTTTGTTTAAAAATTAAAGCATTTTTAAAATAGGAACTTGAAACTGAATTGTTGAAAATTATTATTTTGAAATTGTGCATCACGATTTTATAAATTCAGTCATTTTAATTTTCTAATATTGGCAACTTTCGAAATGAATGAATACAAAGTTGACGCGTTAAAAATTGAACAATTCCAAACCTCATTTAAAAATTGAAGCACTCTTAAATTAGGATCCTGAAACTAAGTCATTGAAAATGATTAATTTTCAAATTCTGTATCATGATTTTTAAAACTGAATCATTTTAAATTTCCAATTGGAAACTGCCTTTAAAATTATTTAAAACTTCGGAAAACAGTCTTCTAGATCCCTATTTCCTCTATAGGTTATGGGCCCAGACTCGTTGAAAAACCGGTGTGATTTGTGAAAAATAATAATCTAAAGTGCAACGTTTGGGAGGGGAAGCGTCTACTCGTGAAATTTTCGCCAAAATGAATACGACGCAGTCGGTACGCGTGGAAGTGCTAGGTGAGGAGAATTATGACACGTGGAAAGCGCAAATGAAGTTTTTGCTGATGAGAAATGAGACCTGGAAGTACATGAATGGTACTACAACGCGACCATCAGTAGATGTACAAGGCGGTCCATCCATACCTCCGAAATAAAACAGATTAAAGGGTGTAATACATCACGGGAAATTTGGCTAAAGCTAGAATCCATTTACCAGTCAAAAGGACCAGCTCTAGGAAGGCCACGCTTTTGAAACAACTGATTTCTTACAGGATGCAGGAGGGCGACGATGTGCGCGATCATATAGGCAAATTCTTCGAGGCAGTAGACAAGTTGGGGGAAATGGAGATTACTATTAATCAGGATCTCTTAGCAATCTTGCTTCTGGACAGTTTACCCGAAGCCTTTGAAAATTTTTGCATCGCAATCGAATCGCGAGATGAACTTTCTGCACCAGAAGTGCTGAAAATAAAAATCATTGAAGAATCAGACGCTCGGAAAAATAAAATGCGCGAAAGTATCGAGAACGCCATGGCAGTGTGTGGTTGGGGTGCAAGATACCAAGCTAATAAGAAACCCGGAAAATCAAAGGGTGAGGGTAGAAGTGGCAAATCAACTACGTCACAGGGTGCCTTCAAATTCAAATGCCCCAAATGTAAGAAAGCCGGACACATGGCAAAGGATTGCTGGAGAAGGCTGGAAACCTGGAGGAAATCTGCCATCTTGTAATCACTGAAAAAGAAACAGAAGAACACGCGCTAAAAGTTGGGGAAACTCATAGTGACATTAAGTGGTTTTTAGACAGCGGGTGCACGTCGCACATGTGTAAAGATGGACAGAAATTCGAAAAATTCTCGACTCTAAAACAACGTTCACTAAACCTCGCAAATTGTGCTTGGACCAAAAAATTTGCAAAAGGAGCTGTAAAAGTGAATATCTCTGATAATTTCGATAAAAAAGTGTTGGTTTTAGATAACACTTTGCACATTCCAGATTTGCGAACAAACTTGCTGTCTGTTAGCAAGGTTACGGACAGTGGATTCGACGTATTATTCAAAAAGAAAGGTGCTTTCTTTTTAGATGCAGAAGGTGAAACAAAGTGGTGCGCGAATAGAATCGGAGATCTCTATTATGTCCAAGAAAACGAGGAGCATACAACGTTGGTGACAGTGGATAAGAAGAAATCTGGTTTAAAAATTTGGCATCAGCGCATGGGGCACTTAACGAAAGGGAACTGAGGAAAGTCGTCAAGGAAGAAAACGTAGTGGAAGGAGAGCTGGAAAGAAGAAAGGATATGTCAGCTTGTAAGATCTGCCTGCAAGGTAAGCTCACACGTCTCCCCTTTCCCTAGAAATCTGAGCGACCAGCTGAGCCATTTGAAATCGTGCACACCGACGTATGCGGGCCGATGCGCACAGAGTCACTAGGAGGGTCAAAATATGTTGTAATCTTCATTGATTATCACACCAGATGGTGCGAAGTCAGTTTTATAAAGAAGAAAAGTGATGTATTTAAAGTTTTTAAGAAATATAAAGTACTAATGGAAAATCAATTTAGCGCGTCTATAAAATGTTTACAGTCCGACAATGGAAAAGAGTACTGCAACAACCAGTTTGATCATTTCCTGAATCAGTGTGGAATAAAAAGAAGGCTGACAGTCCCATACATGCCACAACAGAATGGAGTTGCAGAGAGAAGGAACCTTACCGTGGTGGAAATGGCCAGGAGTATGTTACTCGAATCCGGTCTGCCTCCCTTCTTTTGGGCAGAATCGATCGTCAGAGCCAACTATATTCGCAATAGAAGTCCTTCGAGAAGTGTGAATGGGAATATTCCATACGAAGTTTTATTTGGAACAAAACCTGATATTTCGTATTTCAGGCCGTTCGGATGCAAGGCATACGCCCTAGATAAAGATCCAGTGAAGGGAAAGTTCCAGGCGCGTTCGCGAGAATGTATTTTTATCGTTTAGTCAGAAGAGTCAAAAGCTTATAGGCTTTGGGTTCCTGCTGAAGGAAAAGTCATCGCGTCGCGGGACGTAAAATTCCTGGAGGAATTCGAGAAAGGGAGAAAATACGACGACTTAATCACAGAGGATCTGAAATAAAGGCTTCAGGAACAGAACGCAACAGAAACTTTGAAGAAGAAATTTATGAAAGTGGAACGTAATTCCACGAACATTACAAGAAGAAATCCTGAAGAAGAACAAGTGCAAATGGAAGACCCCGTTGAATCCGCTGAAGTAGCGGAAATTCCTTTTCGTGAGGCGATGTCTGGAAGCCATGTTGAGGAGTGGTCATCTGCTATCAAAGATGAATTCAAATCACTTATCGCAAACTATACCTGGGAGCTCGTCGATCGTCCACAAGATCGCAACATCATTGGCTGTAGAATTGTACTTCGAAATAAGTACGGCCCGAGTGGAGAAATAGAAAGGTGAAAAGCACGTCTTGTGGCAAAAGGTTTCACACAACGCCCTGGAATCGATTTCCATGAGACTTTTGCTCCTGTTGCACGCCTGAGCTCCTTTAGAACGATAACAGCTCTTGCTGTTGAGAACGATCCAACAATTCACCAGCTGGACATCACCACCGTATACCTGAACGGAAGAATTCGAGAAGAAATCTACATGAATTTGCCAGATTTACACGAAGATGTTTTAACTCAAATAGCTGAGAAGACGAAGCTGAAAGAGAAGAACATGAAGGAACTTCACACGAAAACGATCAGGATGCTGGAAGAATTGAAGAAAGGAGATAAAGTTTGTCTCCTAAAGAAAGGTTTGTATGGATTACGACAAGCTGGACGACAGTGGCATGAGAGGTTTGACGAAGAGCTTCGAAAATTTGGAATGCAACCTCTCAACGCAGATCCATGTGTATACATTGACAAGCGTGGTTCTGATGTCATGATACTGGCATTTTACGTCGACGAAATGATGTTGGCCTCGAAGAATCTCCAGTGGATTGCTGAAATAAAAGAAAAATTGAGGCTTCCATTTGATGTCAAGGACCTGGGAGAAGTTCGTCACTGTCTAGGAATTGAATTTGCCAAGGTTAAGGGTAGAATTCGAATTTCTCAGGGAAACTACGCTGAGGAAATTTTAAAGCGTTTTGGGATGGAAAACGCAAAGCCTGTCGCAACGCCCTGGATACGAGTATAAAACTAACGAAGCCTGAGTTTTGTAGCGAAGAAGATATGAAGCAGTACCCTTTTCGAGCACTAATTGGCTCATTGATGTTCTTAGCTGTGGGAACTCGTCCGGTTATAGTTTTTGCTGTCAACTCACTGAGTCAGTATAACACTTGTTACACAAAGAAACATTTGGTTGCAGCCAAAAGTATCCTGCGTTACATAAAAGGAACTCGGGACCACGGCATAACGTTCAGCAAAACAGGAATTGGACTACAAGGCTTCGTAGATGCAGATTGGGGCACCTGTACAAACGATCGACGTTCATATACCGGCTACGTCTTCATTCTTGGCCGAGCGACAACCTGCTGGGAAGCCAGGAAGCAGCGCACAGTTGCTCTCTCGAACACAGAGGCTGAATACATGGCTCTAACTGAAGCAGTAAAGGAAGCTATTCGCCTGCGAAGATTCCTGGAAGAGATTGGAGTCCAAATGGATGAACCGACTCCAATTTGGAACGACAATCAAGGAGCCCAGAAGCTCGCACAGAATGCAGTGTTTCACTCCCGGAGTAAACACATAGACATACGTCATAATTTTGTGCGTGAAGTTTTGAAGGACGGAAACATCAAAGTCGGTTACCTACCAACTGGGAAGATGATGGCCGATGTGCTAACAAAGAGACTTGAAGGTCCTAAGCATCAGGAGCATATCGCAAGGATGGGAGTTGGTCCATTATAGACTGTGAATATTATGAACGCACATTTGAGGGAAAGTGTTGAAATAACCCCTATCTAATGATCAACCGTACGTACATGTTATAATGATAGATAACCATGGTAACCATGACAGTTCAAGTTTGTTGTTCGTCTCGGTCACGACATGTTCTCTTGAATCTCATCTTCGTGTATTTTTAAATTATTTGCTACTAATAAATTGTGTCTTAATTAATCAGTTGTCTTATCGGAAATCCGTCTTCTAGATCCCTATTTCCTCTATAAATTCCATGCTTAAGACATTTTTATATACGTTTATTTTTTAATATATGTTGCCTTTGAGTATATCTAACTGAATCTCTGAATGTTTTTGGTATACAAAAAACGCTAATGAAAGAAAATATTGTATTTCGCAAGAACTATCCAAGCATTAGCTTTTTAGATGAAAAATTTAAATTGAAGAAAAAATCTAAAAACTTTATTTTTTTTAAGTTAATACATTGGTATTTTTTGAAAAATGCAATATTTTCTTAGCTTAAAGTATTTTTGTATACCCAAAACATAGAGATGTAACACATTTTTTGTCTAACTTAAGAAAGAAATATTTCATTTTGCAAGAACTATACATTTATTAAGTTTTAAAGCTTAAAAATTAAAAAATTTTCGATTTCATATTTTTTTATTTTAAAAGGTAATACGTTGATAGATCTTGCAAAATGCAATACTTTCATTCCTGAGAGTTTTTTTGCATACCCAAAACATGCAGAGATGTAATAACGTTCTGAAAAATCCTTGTTTTGTGAAAAAGGCGATATATCTAAAAAAGTGAATGTCCAAGAAAATTTTCGAATGAATTTTCTAGATTTTGGAAAGAATATTCGAATGATTTATACAGGTTTTTTTGTCCAAATACTTCCGATCAAAAAATCGGATCAAAGTTCCGGATAAGAAATTGAAAACAAATTTGTATGACGTCGTAAAATGTTTAAAAAATTAAGAGCATCAATATTACTTGCATCATTTGTAAGTTATTGGAAAAAACTTTAAAATGAGCTCCCGCTGAATCTTATTTGATAATTTTACGTGGAGTTAAAAAAAACTTTAAAATTTTGGTGATTTTGATCTTGGGTGGTCAAAAGTAACTGGGCGGTAGTGTAGTTGTTTGAAGCACCTAACGAACTATGCCTTCGAAAACATCTATCGCAGTTATGCCTGGCATTCGATGTCGTTGAGTTTTTGAAATCACGTGAAGATATGTGGTTTGACAATCTCTATTTCGTATTCGTTTTGAATAGCCACGAACGTAGCAAATAAATTGCAGTTTGTCTGCTACATGTTTCAAACGGCCAAGGAGCTTTAAAGCTCCTAACGAACTATAACTTAAAAAGAAAAACTTTATCGTAATTATGCCTGGCATATAATATTTAATTTTCATTTTCTTCGCTCTCATCATCGGTATCAATATTGATAGGGTTGAAAGAAGATCTGGATTTTATGCCTTTGCTGTAAAAGATTAGAATATTTTTAAATTATTCAATTTGTATAGCTAACATTATAAAAAGATAGATATGTGAATTTACTTACATAACGTTTCCAACGCGTTGATGCTTGATCCAAATAAGAAGAAATAGATTTTTTTATTTCCTCGTCCGTAGTACCCGGATATATCGATTTTATCACATCTGAAAATAGACAAAATTCAAATCAAAGTACTTTAATTTTTACAAGATTTGATGTGTAATGAATCACGTAAAACTAAATGTAGAAATACAGGGTGTCCCACCACCTATGAACATGCCGGTATTGGGTGATAGAGGACAAAAAAAGAAACAGAAAAGTCCTCTGGCAAAACTTGATCCGGGCCTTAGTTTGGGCACAGTAAAGCTTTAAAGTTGGGCATAATGAACCAATCAGAATCGAGCTTTGGCAACCACTTGTTAGTCTCATACGTGTTAAGATAGTGTGTGTGCTGGCGGTTACCTTCAGCTCTCGCAAAAATTTCACATCGTTGATCTTTGATTGTTTCTACAAGACGCGAAATTCAAGCCTTTACATTTTTTTAAATTTTTAGTTGTTCTTGCAAACGTTTATTACCGTCCTAAAAATAACATAAAATTTGCTCAACCTAAAAAAGATGAATTTCAATTTAATACAGAACTTTCCTGACATTTCATGTAAGAAGACCAACAAAGATGTTTAAAATTCAGAAGACCAAACGAACATTTGTTCTTCAGAATCTTTATTTCCTTAAAAATAACCAACAAGTTGAGAATAAAACATCACATTTTGAACCCCTGAAAGTAATCCTTTGAGATTCTTTCCATAAATTCTGTTACCTTAATTGTAACAAAGTTAAACATATTTAAACATGGAAAATCCAAACGAACTTTTGTTCCTTAAAAATAATCTACAAGTTGAAGATAAGGAAATACATTTTACACACCCAAGAGTAATTCTTTGTAATTCATTGCAAAATTGTTGTTACGTTTATTTAACAAAACCTTCAAAAAATTGAAACTGAGTAAACCAAACAAACTTTCATTCTTGAAAATAAATCATCAAGCTAAAGATAAGAAAACTCCTTTTAAAAACGCAAATAAATTATGTGCAACACATTAATGCTGCAAAAAAAATGTAATGAACAAAATAAATACAAATAAACAAAAATAACACAATAAAATGATATAACGATAAAAGATGAACATTAAATAAAATAAAAATTACGCACAAGTCGATGAAGATAAAATTTATTTAAAGTTGCTAAGTATCAAGAACTTAGGAAATCTTGAAATCAAACTACTTTAAGAATTACTTTTGGGTGTCCAAAATGTATTTTCATCTTAGACTTTTTTATTTATTTTTAAGAACGAAAGTACGTTTCGTTTAACCATGCTTTAATTTTCTTTATTTTGTTACAATGAATGTAACAGAAATTTTGTAATGAATGGAGAACTCTTAGGTGTTATAAATATGTTATTTTATTTTTTACTTGTTTGTTAATTTATAAAAACAAAAGTTCGTTTCGTTTCCCGAGCTTTAGATTATTTTATTATTTATAATAAATTTGAAAGAAAAAAAGGTTGTTTGATTCTCCGAGTTCTTAATTTTTTTGTTGGGTTTGTAAACATTGAATGTAACAATAATTTTTCAACGATACGCAAAGAATTAACTTTGGGGATTCAAAATTTATTTTATCGTATTGTTAGAATTGTTCATTTAATTCATAAAAACGAAAGTCGCTTGGTTTATGCCAGAAATCAAAACAAAGAAACTAAAACCACTTTTGGGGGTTTAAAATTGCTTTACATAATTTATTGTTTTTGCTAAATTAAATGCAAAAAAAATTGTTTGTTATTTTTAAAGAATTAAAGATCGTTTCGTACAAAGACATTAAAATTTTTTTTTAGTTTCGTTACATTAAATGCAACAAAAATGTTACAATGAATCCCAAAAATTACTTTTTTACAATTAATGTAACAGAATTTATGAAAAAAATCGCTAAGATTTTTTTTGGGGGGTTTCAAATAAGTTTTTTCATTGTAAACTTGTTGGCTATTTTTCAAGAACAAAAATTCGTTAGAATTTCCCATGTTTAATTATTTTTAACTTTGTTACAATTAAGGTAACAGACTTTATGAAAAGAATTTCTAAGAATTAATTTTAGGGGCTCAAAATGTACTTTTTTATTTTCAAATTGTTGGTTATTTTTAAAGAACTGAAGATCGTTTCGTTTCATGAGCTTCAAATTTTTTTTTAGTTTCATTCAAGTAAATGTAACAAAAACTTTACAATGAATCCAAAGAATTACTTTAGTGGGAACAAAATGTATCTTTTGATTTCACCGTTGTTGGTTAAGTTTAAAGAACAAAAGTTCGTTTGGATTTCCCAACTTCAATTATTATTAACTTTGTTACAATTAATGTAACAGAATTTATGCCAAAAAATCGCTGAGAATTACTTTCGGGGGTTCCAAATCTGTTTTTTTTTTTCATTGTACGTTTGTTAATTATTTTTAAAGCACAAAAGTTTATTTCGTTTTCCGATCTTCAAATTTTTTTTAAGTTTCGTTATTATTACACTAAATGTAACGAAAATTGTGTAATAAGTTAGAGAGAAGTACTTTTGCGGCTTTTAAATGAGTTTTCTTATTATTAAATTGATGATTTATTTTCAAAAACATAGTTTGTTTGGTTTCCTCAGATTCTATTTTTTGTTGGTTTTCTTAATATTTTTCTTACAATTTTTTTTTGTAATAAAAAATGTATTAAAAATTTGCAACGAATTGCAAATAATTACTTTTGGGGTTAAAACATTTGTTTTTTCATCTTAGACTTATGTTGGTTAGTTTTAAAGAAGAAAAGTTTGTTTGGATTTCTCATCTTTAACTATATTTTTAACTTTATTACAAATAATGTAGCAGAATTTTTGCAATGAATCGCAAAGAATTCTTTTGGAGGTTCAAAATGTGTTTTCGATTTCTAAACTAGTTGCGTATTTTTAAAAAACAAACGTTGGTTTCGTCTCCCGAGCTTCAAATTATTTATTTAGTTTTGTTACATTAAATGTAACAAAAATTGTGTAGAGATTTGCGAAGAATTACTTTTGAGGATTTGAAAATGAGTTTTTTTATCTTGGACTTGTTTATTTATTTTATGGAACAAAAGTTTGTTTGGTTTTCCCGGTTTCAATTTTTTGTTGGTTTTCTTACAATAAATGTAACAAAAAGTTTGCTATGCATCTCAAAGAATTACTTTCGTTTGGTAGAAAATGTGTCTCTTATTTTAGACTTGTTGGTTAGTTTTAAAGAACAAAAGTTCGTTTCGTTTCCCCAGCTTTAGATTTATTTATTGTTTTTGTAGTAATGGATGTAACAAAAAATTTGCATCGCATGCAAAAGAATTACTTTTGGTGTTGAAAATGTGTTTTCTTATCTTAGACTTGTTGGTTAATTCTAAAGATCAAAAGTTTGTTTGGATTTCCCATTTTTAATTTTTTGTTTAATTTGTTACAATGAATGTAACCAAAAATTTTGTAATGAATCGCAAAGAATTACTTATCATAGACTTGTTAATTATATTATTATATTATATACCATTAAGCCATTTCCCTTTCGGCGAGCCTCTAGGGGTAGGCGTGACACTACCCGATTCGGGTAGTGTTTCTAGGTGGATAGTTTCTTGTAGTAAATAACTACAAGTGTGGGCAAACAGAAGTTTGTTTTGTTCCTTCGAGTTTTAAGTTACTTTGTTGGTTTTACAACAAAAATGTAACAAAATTTCTGAGACGAATCACTGAGAATTTCTTTCTGAGGTTTGAAACGTTTTTTCTTATCTTAGACTTGTAGATTAATTCTGAAGAACAAAATTTCGTTTGGTCTTCTGAATTTTAAACATCTTTGTTGGTTTTCTTACATGAAATGTCAGGAAAGTACTGTATTAAATTGAAATTCATCTTTTTTAGGTTGAGCAAATGTTATGTTATTTTAAGGACGGTAATAAATGTTTGCAAGAACAACTAAGAATTTAAACAAATTTAAAGGCTTGAATTTCGCGTCTCGTAGAAACAATCAAAGATCAACGATGTGAAATTTTTGCGGGAGCTGAAGGTAACCGCCAGCACACACACTATCTTAACACGTATGAGACAAACAAGTGGTTGCCAAAGCTTGATTCTGATTGGTTCATTATGCCCAACTTTGAAGCTTTACTGTGCCCAAACTAAGGCCCAGATCAAATTTTGCCAGAGGACGTTTCTGTTTCTTTTTTTGTCCTCTATCACCCAGTACCGGCATGTTCATAGGTGGTGGGACACCCTGTATATAAACTTACGGTAGATCGAACTACACAACGTAAGTTGCGAAAAGGCTTCATTTTTCACGTTGTCATGAGACTTCCTTCCAGTATAACTGTAGTATTGAGAAAAACATCATCATTTACTAATTTGCCATCATATTATAAATAGCATCATGATAAGTCGAGCCACCAATTCCTTTTAGATATTTCATCTGGAACAATTATTTCATAACGGAAATTATAATTATTATTTGCTTTTCATACAATCATTCGAAAATCATTCATGAAAAAAAATTTATCAGACATATCAAACAAAAATTTTTCAATGAAAAATGATAACTGCGTTCGAAAATTAATGTGATTATTTTGCTTTGTACAGGAAGCTTTTTTATAGTGCATTTCTTTTTCGTTAAAAAACATGTTTAAAAGTCTTAGGAATCGATATATAATGTTTAAAAACAATTTGTGTGGGCGCGCGTGTGTGCGTATTGTTAAAAGTATATTTTTATAAAGCTTAGTTCCTCGCATGAGTTCTATTTCACATTACAAAAATGAATATTTTAATATAACCCCATAAACCGGTGATAAATACCAATTTGACAAGTTTAACACAACAAAAATTACCATTACCATTATCATAACATGCACTTATTACCCTGCAGGGAATTTTAGTTGATTTCATTATGCTTTATTTAATGAATTCAAATATCGTTAAATTATTAGTTTCATTATATTTCTTATCGAAATATAATTTATCCATTTTCAATTAAGATGCAAAGCGTAAATAATAATTGAGGAAAATTTGTTATTTTCATAAACATTTCAAGGCAAAATATAGATGTATACCATTAAGCCATTTCCCATTCGGGGTAGGCGTGACACTACCCGATTCGGGTAAAATTTCTAGATGGATAGTTTCTTATAGTGAATAACTACAAGTGTGGGATCACCACACCCACGACGAGCCAACAGCAACGCAGTATTCCCGAACGGTCACCCATCCAAGTACTAACCGCGCCCAACAATGCTTAACTTCAGTGATCTAACGAGAACTGGTTTTTTCAGCGTGGCATGGCCGTTAGATAATTTATCGAAACCCATTTTTCTCAATTATGTTAATTTTTTCATTGTTATTTTATGTTGTCTAACAAAATTATTTCAGCAGCGGCAATAATGAGGCAAAAATAATAATTTAACAAATTTTAATGCGTTATTATAGTAAAGAATGAAATTGATCGTGCTACAACTATAACTAAAACTCACACCACTCTTTATATTACCTTTACTGATTTGTTTAAGTTGGAAAGAAGTACCTATAAAGTATATAAAGGTTAGGTATTTCAATTTATTCCTATATATAGAATCTTTATAGTACGTTCATTATCTTGAATATTTTATACTAATTTTACGTATATTCGAAAAGTGCTCACTTCGGTATTAATAATGAAAAAAATGTTTGTGGTAATGATATCTTCTTCACAGAAAAATCAATAATTTTATGAAAATAGTAAACTATGCCGTGCACCTGCGACGAAATAAATGATGTTGCCCAGTCAAATTTTTATATAATTTTGTGAAGCAATTGTACTCAAAATTGTGAAATCAGGTCTGAGTTTTCAATGTAACTTACTAAATTTACCAATTTATGAAAAAACTACATAAGAAATGACGTGAAAATGTTACGAGGTAATACTTATACACAGTATAAGATGTTGTTCAAAGGAATATATTGATGAAAATTAGTTAAAACATTATTCGCAGCTTATACAAAGTTTTATAGAATATTAGAAAATAATAAGTTAAAATATTTAAAAAATTTAGAAATATTCATATGAAATATTTAGATAATCAAAAACTCACAATCAGTTTCATAAATTTTTTATCCAGCGTTAGCTTCGACTCCACTTTTGCAATTTTCTTGTCTGGATTTTCCTGATTACCGTCCATAGGGAAAATCTTTCATATTAATTGCAAATCTTCATTAGATGATGATGCCTTTTTACCTGAAGATTGATTTACTCCAGTACCGAAACACGACTGTTTCTGTTTATGCTGGCGTCTCATGATTAGGTTGCATTTATTTAAAATCTCCTTTCCCATGTCTGGAATAATTTTAGCGTTTTATAATCACATTTACAGTAAATAATATATTTCTAAAATATTGCAAAACCATTTCATTTTAATATTTTTCTCATGTTTCCAATTACTTCGAACAAACTTAGCAGAAACCTTGCAAAAACATTGTATGAAACATCTAACGAAAGCTTGTATAGCATGTTAGTTTAAACATGTGAACAGAATGTAAGTAAATATTTTATTGTAATAATTTATTTATATTGCCACGGAAAAAGTATTTCAAAAATCTTTTAAGCAAACTTGCATAAATATTGTCCTAATATTATATGAAAGTTTGGATAAAATTTACGTGAAACAATTCTATGAAACGTAACAAAAAGTTTGGCGAAAAAGTACGCAAATAGTTTACCGCATCGTTTCACTAGGATTGGCATAATTTTTTAAATATGATGTAAATAACAAGATTAAAATAGCATTGAAAATATTGCTAGAAATATTTTTTCCAAATATTTCGGAAAACTTGCTATAATATTGCAATTAAATGTCACTTGAAGAAACACTGTAAATAACATATTTGAAACAAAATTTTCAAGAACCCTGCACAAACATATTAGAAGAAGTGACTTAAGCAAAAATTGTGTTAATGTTATTTTACAAATTTTTGGAAACCTCAACAGAACATTTAAGAAATAATGTTCACATATTTTGTGGCAATCTTCAACAACTATTTTCACAACTTTTCAAATAATATTCCACAAGACATTTGAAAAATATTGCTTAAAATATATTTTTTTATATATGTTTCAGAAATTTTGACAATAAAATGTTGTTTCTAATCAAATATGTTATGAATGAAATATAAAGAATAACTTTAATTAAAGTTAAATAAGATCGTAATATTACTATATATGAGGCGCAACGTTTCCTTATTTGAAAGATTTTCGACATCAATTTCATCAAGATCCTCGGGTTTATCCTGCCCATCACTTTCTCCTCCGTTGTTGACTTTTTCGGGTGAACTTGATTCATCAGTTTTTTTTCTGTTGCTTTTAGCTATTTGTTTTGATACATCCAAGGTAGAAGGTATTACTATGATCCAAGAAGAAACACCAGCTCCATTATTGTCGCTTGCTAAAACTGATTCATTTTCTGCTATTTCCAAAGGGTCTAATAATTGTCCATCATTAGATGAAATACTATCAACATCTGATTCGATTCTCGCTTTTTTTTTTGTTATTATTGAAAGTTGTTATAAAGTTGAAAAAAAGTTGATATTTACCGAAATATTTCACTACTTTCGATATTTTTTTGATTTCCCAACTTTTCTCTTCTTTTTTATTTTCGATAAGAGCTTGTTTCAGAGCTGCTGACGTGCACTTTGGAGGAAATACATAACTACTCTCTTTAACCATTCAGCGAGATCGTAGTACTAATTTTTCCCCTCATCATTAATAATGAAAACGTACTTCTTCATCTTGAAAAATGTAATTGAAAAAATTCAAATCAAAAGAGATAGTATTTTTATTAAAAAAACAATAAAAATAGCATAAAATTAAAACATGCATAGGGTCTAATGTCACGATTAAAAATTTTTTTATTTATCTTTTGTGGATTTGACGTAGTATGAGCGTGGTACAAAATCTTAGATAGACGAAAACTATAATGCCTATTTTTTAAATGAGAAATTTTTACATTTCCCTGCTAAATTTGAATATGGGTCACCTATGATTTCGAAAAGAAATTAAATGTTGGAAGTGGTTTCCTCGTCACGTCTCAAAATGCACGTGTTTAAATAGGGCATTTGAATTTCTAGTCATTTTTACAGTCTTGAATTCGAAAATAGAAGTATTTGTAGTGAAGCTGACCCGCAATTACTTCGCTATTCGAAAAAATCTTTCAATCAAAATAGTTTTTATTGATACATTAAAAAAGCAGGGCAACCTATTATCTCGAAAAGAAATTAATATTCAAAAATACCAAAACAGAAAAAAACAAATCCTCAACCTCAAAATCGCTATGTGAATAAAAGTCAAAGCAATGTCTATAGTGACCTTTTTTTGTGAAATAAAATAATTTAAACTATGAAACATACGCAAAATGCAATAATTTAAATTTAATTTGTCTACTAGAATGTTAGATTAAGTTTTACATTCACATCTCAATGAGAAGGTATTAGTTTTATGTGAAAACTGACTTTCGCAGATTTTTTTATAAGACTCATCGTTTTACTTTTAAGGATCGAAAACTTGCATGGTGAAAATTAGAATATTCACAAACAACTCTTTTAATCGGCAATGGATTTAAACAAAATTAATTGGCAAGCGAGAAGCGCGAGTTTTGTGATGAGTATGTATTCTTTAAGGCCGATTAAGCCTTGAGCAAAATAATTTCTCTTATAATTTTTTATAAAATTCAAATTTGAAAATTTCATTAAAAGTAGGTATTTTGAAACTTTGAGGCCTCAGTAACGACAATCAAGCACAAAGTGCGAGGGCCAAAGACATTCCAGCGCGAAGAGCGAGATTCAAGTACATTGGAGCGCCAAGCTCGACGACCACCAGATGGCGCGCTCCATCTTGCAAGCGAAGGGCATGATAAGAATGCACCCGCTAAGCAGGCAGATTTGTTGCTTTTGAAATATAAATATTTTTGTCGAAAGTTGTTGTTCTGTATCGGAAGAAGTGATTCTTGTTTTGTGTGAAGTTTTCACATGAACAAGTGATCACTTTCCCGCTTGGGCTCTATCACTAGATAATGAAAGGCAAATTTTATTGATTATTTTTTGACATATTTTACATTTACGTTAAAAAACAAATAAATAAAAATAATCTAGACCTTTTTGGAATACACATAGAAATTGAAACACTTTTTTTGAAAATTCAAAAAAATTCTAGATAATCATTTTTATTTATTTTTTAACCTTCATTTAAAATTCGTCAAAAAATAATCATTACAGATGGGCCTAATTATCTCGCAATAGAGACCAAGTTACGAAATATGAGGCGTTTAAATATTCCAAATTAATTATAATATAATTATAAATATTTACATACTTATACATAAACGAAAAAGTCCTTGGCGATGAGACTTTTAGTTGAATGTGTGAAGAATTGGATACGTAATAAAACCTCCTGTGTATGGGATTTTGAATACTTTCGTTTATATTTCTTCACAGCGCCATTATTTTAGTTCAAGGCCATCTGTCACAACTTTTATTCCCAATAAACTGCTTTTAAAATTTGAAATGCTGAACAAATCCTTTTTAAAAACACATATTTTTCCAGTAACATATATATAATTAAAAAAAAGTTAAACAACCACCGCAGGGTACCACTAAGAGCAACTGCCATCTAAAAATAAAATGGCAATAGCCCCCAGTAGAACCGCGGTAAAATACACCTATGGCCACGTCTCACATCCGTGAGATGGGTGGTCACAGGGCACGACGAAATCACAACGACAGGCCGGCGAAACCCTCGTGTGTCTTGAGGACACGAAGCGACCCAAGGATGACAGCTTTCTGCATCCATCTCGCAAGTGCCTTGGCATATTTTTGGCACGCGGGTATGGCTTTAAGGTTACGAACCAGTGATAATTTAGCACCTCCGAGAGCACCTATTACAAGGACAATTACTCGTACCGAATATTTTGGGTACAGTCGTTGCAGCTCTCTTTTAAGGTCTTGATACCTCTCCTCTTTATCTTTCTCCTTTGCAGTGATGTTGTATTCGGACGGAGCCGACATTCGATCACGAATATCGTTCGTTTCTCGAAGTCTTGGAGAACAATGTCAGGCCTCGAGTGCGCAACGGAGACTGCTGCCCGAAAATCGTAGTTTCAAAAAATCTGGCACTTCTCGTTTCGGACAATTGACTCTATATCCCTTGGAGCGTTCGGCAGGGCAGGGTCGCGACCAACACCGTAAGAGCGACAAAGGTGGTAATAAAGTACTCTTAGGGTCGCATTATGGCTATAGATATACGTTGTTCCTGCGTGGGTCGGACACCCCGATAGTATGTGTTGTAGGTACTCAGCGTGTGCATGACACGCTCTGCACCTATCACTGGGAACTTCTTGACATAAAATGCGGGCGCGGTATGCTAAGGTGGGGATTACACCGTCCTGGCATGCTCTTGGTGAAATTTTCTAACCTCTCCTTCCTTTACTCGGGCTTTTAGACGTGAAGAATCTAGATGGAGTAATGCACTTTCCTCACTTCTGATGTGGAAATTCAGGCCAGGGGTCTCGGCAGCTTGCTCCGCGGCTTTGTAAAGGAACGCTCCTTCGCCAATCATCTCGTGGTTTCTGTCCATCTTTAGGAGAGGGTCTCTGCCATTCGCAACGATGTAAGCTGTACTTAAAACAATTCGGTTATGAAGACACTGGAGATTCAGAAGTCCGCGTCCGCCTTGACGGCGTGAAATGTATAATCGCGGAACTGACGAATTGATATGCAAGCTTTTATGCATATGCATGATCTTACGCGTGGTGACATCAAGGGCCTCAAGCTCGTTCTTCGTCCATTGAACCACCCCAAACGAGTAGAGTAGAACCGAGACGGCAAGCATGTTCGTCGCAGATACCTTGTTCAACGCCGACAGATTGGAAGACCAAATCTGTCGAAGAAGATGCTTGTATCTGCTTCGGAGAGACTCCTTCACTGATGTTACGTCCTGAATGCGGCTTTGAGGCACGCCCAGGTATGTATAGGTCTCTCCAGTGTTAAGATGTCTAATAACACTTATATCCACAAGCTCAGGGTCCTTGGGAACGCCAGTAATCTTTCCTTTCTTCAAATGAATTTTGGCACACTTGTCCAAACCAAAGTCCATCCCAATCTCTCCTGTGTAGTTCTTGACGATATTTCGCAGATAACAATATGAAACGCATATGCGACTCATAGTGCATGCACGCATGCGGATTAATCCGCACGCGTGCGTTCACCACGGATGACAGATGCGTCCTCATATGAGACGCATATCGCTCGCACGGGTGATGGTCGCACGCGTGCGTGTGAAATGCGATCATCGTGCGACTGTACCCTGAATTCTAAAATAATATTTATATATTAAATAAATAAATTTAGTCAAATAAATCAATTATTAATTTGGATGAACAAATTTATTATTCATAAACATACATATTATTCATATCACACGATGATCGCATTTCACACGCACGCGTGCGACCATCACCCGTGCGAGCGATATGCGTCTCATATGAGGACGCATCTGTCATTAATCCGCATGCGTGCGTGCACTATGAGTCGCATATGCGTTTCAAATTGTTATCTGGGACGCTTAATTGACGCTTAACTGGTAAAAAGATTAAACAATTTAAATGATTTCTGAAGGGGCAATCCAATCGGATAATTTTCTTAAATATTATCGTATCCAATAAGTAGAAACGCCTAAAAGCACCCAGGAAAAAAGAACCCATTGAAAAGGCGACTCCGTGAATCGCGTATCTGTCATTTGCAGATTGAGATTTTTTAAACTGAATTGATTTGCGACTATGTGAATCGGTCAGTTTCTCAAATGGTTTCCAATCTGCAATGTACCACAATGTCCATTTCAAGCAAAGTCATATTGAATCGGTTTACCTCTTTTTGAATGAAACTGATTTTTTTCAGGTTAGGCTGCCATATTTCACATGATTTTCAAAATTTATAAATTATTGATGGATTAAGAAAAATCATACGCAAGGCTACTAGATTCTGTTAAAACCCAATCGGCGGCAATCTGGAATTCCAGTGACAGACACGCTATTCCAACGACTTCGAAACCCATTCAAAGCAAGTGAATGGATTTTTGTTTCCTGGGCACTTCACTCGAAAATTATATGGAAAAAAATAAGGAGTAAAACGCCGAAAATCGCACTGACAACTATAAACACAAAACTGTATAATACTTGATAAAACTCGGGCTGATGGCGGGAGACTGCGGAAGACAGAGCGGGGAGACCATAGAGGGCGCGTGTGGGCGCGCAACGGCCATCATCATTTCGCAGAGATATAATTTTCAACAACTGAGCGCGCGTTTTAAACTTCTTACCTCAACTTGAATGTATTAACATCATTATAGAATTGAAGATATATTAAAGTATTCAAAAAAGAAGTACAATAAAGTATAAAATTAAGTCTTTAAATAAATAAAAATATCTAGGATCTAATTAGACCACTATTATGGAATTATTTATTATCAACAGGATGAACGCACGCATGCGTCGCAGATAGGCTTCCATACGCAGTCATACGTGAAGTACGCCGTGATGGCGATATGAGACGCATTACGCACGCACTCCCCCTACCCATCACAGCATGGCGACAGGTGATGGCGGCATGCGTGCGTTATGACTCGCACAGCGTATCTCGCACGCATGCGAGTACTGTGCGTCGTACGATTGTTATCTGGATTATAGCAGTTTGAAGTTTGCTTTTACCAACGGCATAGATCTTCAGGTCATCCATATAAAATACATGAGTGACCTTATGCTCACGCTGATTAGTGTCGCCACAGAGGTATCCAGGAGAATTTCGTAGTGCGAGAGATAGAGGCAGAAGTGTGATGCAAAAAAACAAAGGGCTCATACTATCCCCTTGAAAGACACTCCTCTGGAAGGTGACCTTGTTCGTCGTCAGACGATGATTCCTAGATGAGATGGTAAATCTAGTTTTCCAAAGAGGCATCAATCTCTCTATGCATCTCATTATGTGTGAATGTACCTTCAAGCTTTCCAACAGACAGATGATAAGTCTATGAGAGGTTGAATCGAAAGCTTTCCGGTGGTCAATCCAGGCCATTGACAGGATGCGCTGATGGACTGCAGCGTCTTTACAGACACACTGGTCAATCAGCAGGTTCTCTCGACAGCCTGCTACACCTTTTTTCGAGCCTCGTTATTCATACATCTCTCGCCATACAGGCTCAATTCGTCGAACGCTCCTGTTGTTTAGGACAGCTGTAAAGATCTTATACAGTGTGTTTAAACAAGTTATTGGCCTGTAATTCTCTGGTCTGGACAAGTTGCCTTTTTTCGGTAGGAGTATAGTGCGTCCCAACACCAGCCACTGCGGAATGGGCGTCTCCGACTTTAAATATGAGGTGAATATGCGGGCCAAATGTTGGTGTATAGAAGTAAACTTCTTCCACCAAAAGTTCTTGATACAATCTGGTCTAGCACCGGAAAAGTTTTCAGTGACTCTAAGTGCTTTTTTCACCTCTTCGGCAGTGACTGATGGGCACTCCTCCTCAGATTTTATGAGGCTGTCGCAAAACTCCTTGAAGCGGATGATATTGTCAGTATCTTCTTTCAACTCTAGTGTTTTCGGGATCTTGTACACCTCTCTCCAAAAAGTCTCTACCTCCTTGGGCTTGGGTGGATTTTTTACAAAAACAGGGGGATCACTGAAGAAGCGTGATGGGTCAGCAAGAAACTGTTGATTCTCCCTGTTCCATCTCTCCCTCTTCTGTATCCTCCTCCTTGCGTCAGATAACAGCCTTATTTTGTCAACAATATGCTGCTTGATTGTCAGCAGCTTTGACTTGTTCAGTGTGTGATTCAAGGTCCTTAGTTCTTGGGCGAATTTTCGAACCCTTGCCGTGAACGGTCTACCAGATGTTATGTAGTCAATCACACATTGAACACGGGACGCATTCTGTCTTGCCCATCCAATTTTCCTGTTCAGTTGATGCAAGCGTCGTCTGATCTTCTGATCCATCGTCGGTTTCAGCCTTCGATTTGAATCAGCCAAAGCTCTCGCAGCACCATAAACTGAGCAATTGATGGTCCAGAGGTCGGACTCTTGCGAGATATCTCCACGAAGGGAGGCATCCATTTCAGCCAGATCTTGGGGCTTAAGAGGAACTTGCATGTTGATGTTCCTCCTTGTACTGAAATTTCGATCATCTTCCAGAAGTTGCCTGCTTTCTGCGGTTGGTCTTAATGTCGTTTCATCTCCGTCTGCAGCTTGTTCAAGCAGCGGTTGAGGAAGCGCTCCGCATACATATCCATTTTTCCGGAGGTAGTCGGCTTGATTTCGCAAAGACTGATGCGAAACGTATTGAAGCTCCGGGTATTTCTGGCACCACAGAGTATGCATACACGCCATAAAGCCTCCGCGAACAGGGATAATACTGGCATCGTAGCAGTCTAGCACGTCATTCTTAAGTTGATCCGTCCACTGAATGTGGGCGTTTCGCCGGTTCGTCGTCGTGTTTCCATCCAAATTATTTTCAGCACCCCGAACTCTAGGGTGATCGGCATTGTTTGCCGATCCATTGTCGGGTACTCTGCGCGTTCGATCGTTTTGAACCGCATCTACAACATTTTGGTGGTTTGTTGGTTTCATTGTTGTTCCCACGAGCAGCTAGGGAAAGGTTTTGTCAATCCTTGTAGAGCCCCGCGTGCAAGGATAAGGCTGATACTCTGAGACGTCGCCCGGTATCCCAGAGTCACCGTTAAAGACACCTCACCCAGGTGCCATGCAGCTTTCGACACGCTTCACACACCTTCGCTTAGGGGTTATTCCTTCGGGACCATCCCTGGACAATTGTCCGCGACTGCTTATTAATTATTGTAACCATATTCAGCAGAAACTCTTGGTACGGAGACCCTCTATCCGCAACCCGAGGACGCGTTCGGTGGCTTTGTCATAAGCCCTTCGGTTCTATTCCAAGGAAGAAGTGATTCTTGTTTTGTGTGAAGTTTTCACGTGAACAAGTGATCACTTTCCTGCTTGGGCTCTATCACTAGATAATGAAAGCCAAATTTTATTGATTATTTTTTAACATATTTTACATTTACGTTAAAAAACAAATAAATGAAAATAATCTAGACCTTTTTGGAATTCACATAGGAATTGAAACACTTTTTATGAAAATTCAAAAAAATTCTAGATAATCATTTTTATTTATTTTTTAACCTTCATTTAAAATTCGTCAAAAAATAATCATTACAGATGAGCCTAAATGGGTCTAATGTTGACAACATTAACGACGGAACCTTCAGATAGCATGACACAATTATTTCTTTCGTCAGTAATGTCCAATCGAAATGATTTTGCGATCAATACTTTATAATGCGATTTATATTTATCACCATTTACATTTGAAGCATATTGTAATGTATTTTATTAAGTACGAACTCGCCTTTTCTGCAATCACAGCTTTCTGCGGTTTTTATGGATTCATGTTCCGAACGTCTTCTTACAATTTGCTGCAGTGGCTTTTCACCTTTTTGAATCAACTTTTTTATAGAAGCTATATAATTTTCAAATGGAAAAGCGCTAAAACTTTCTACTGTACCAAGGTTCTTACAATCTAAGGGTAAATGTGTCAAATTATGTACGTTATTCGTGACATTTCTTCTACCATACATTTTTTGGAACTCATAAATGAAATCATTGATTAAAGATTGAGCAAATTCAATATTTTCTGAATTACGTACCAATACTTCATTATTAAGAATAAACATGCTTACATGAAGTTTCAACACGTTATTATAAACTAAAGGAGACAATTTATCTTTAAATATAAAAGCTATGAAATATAACAAGACGTGTCAAACTCAGTATAGCTTTCCGTTTACTTAAATATTTCAGTGATCGTGAACGTCTGTTGAACTCTGAAGGTAAAATCTTTTTTAAGCTCTCTAATCTAATTGAGATTTCTTCAATGTCTTGAGAATCAAGTCTGAACACTTTTCTTTTGCCATGTTTCTCACCTATCCAGAGTTTTGATAGTAATTTCATTATTCCAAAATAAACCACGCGCAATACATCTAAAGGAACATTCGTAACAGCTCTAAAATGAGGTATTTCACTTAAAATTGTCTCATCGCGTTGGTAGTCTTCTGAATATTCCATGTTTTTGAATTTATCGTCGGTTCTTAATAAATCATTGCAATACCTCTTTAATTCTTCCAAATTTTCAGTTGGAAAGCAAACTGATACCAGATATTTACCCTCAATAGAACATTTGCTGCAACTAAAGTAACCACTGTGGTATTTCGTATTTAATACAAAAGATTTATCAGGAATATCCAGAACAAGCATCTCTAACCTTACTTTATACGTACATCCATTATTAACTGAGTCGGTTAATTCTTCAGCAAGTTTTGCAAAAAACTCATTGTGACTTTTGGGTTTCTGAGTGCCGCAGTAAATATAAATAGCGTATACAGTTTTTGGTGTAGTATCTTTCATACAACAGATCCATAAACCTTTTTCAGATGAATTACCAACAATTGGAGCACCATCTATATTGGCTGCAATTTTGAAGGGTATCAAATTTCATATTAAGTGTAAGACGCGTTTCAATAATCTTTTCAATATGTTTGCGTACACCTACATAACAAAAATGACCACTATCCATATTAACAACATCAGTGACTTTTGGAGTTTTTAATAGTGTACTTGGATCTATTGGAAATTTTGTGGCAGTGTACTTATTTAATATAGCAAGCAACTTTCTAAGAGGGTCATGTTGAATTTTCCCGTTTTTTGCCCAGTTAGTTATTTCTTCGCGAAATTCTTCATTTTTATCAGTACCGTACTTTCCGATTATTATATTGAAAAAATCGTCGTTTACTTCTGAATTTGAATCGGGAATACTCTCTGCATGGCTATCACTGTGTCGGTAACTGCCATCAGACGAAATGCAAGAGTCACTATCAGTGTCATTGCCATCATCATCACCTATTATATAACCTTCAACAGTGGACTTATTTGCAGGTCTTAAGTCTTCATTAACTTTAAATGACAAATTGTCGTAACTAACATCGCAAGGTTCATTGTTAATTTCTTTTTGTGTCACACCTTCATGAGATTCTTTTAAGCTTCTTTTTTGTATCGTTAAATTACCACTTTTCTCCTTTATCACAGATTCATCAGATGATGAAGTATCGAGTTTAAAAATGTTACATTTTGGTTTATCATCAGAAATGGAAGTTTCATCATGTGTACTAGAAGATGCGGTACAATCTGATTTAATTTGTTGCATATCATTTCCAGTATCCTTATTAGCTAATCTTCGAATATGTTTATCACTTGTTGACTCAACACCTTTCCTTCTTTTTGGCATGTCGCTACATTTACTATAATTTTTTAAAAAAGAAACCTTTATAAGTAAACATAAAAGTTAACAGAACATATTAATTCTGGCTCATACTGATTCTTTATCTCATACTGATTCTTGTCACAGAAACGAAAATGAGTCAGATAAGTGTGAAATACTTTTTTTTCTTTCGCAAAACTGTTGATTCAATTATGTTAGATTTTATCTTCTCCGTTTTTTTTGCGCAACTCGTCGACAACTCTTTTTTTATACCAGTTATTTGAAGCTAATAAGCATTTCGTTAATGGCCGTAAGTATCGCATTTGCTACAAAAATGTACGATTTTCTTCTAAATTCGTCCGTTATTACTTAACGATTCGGCTGAAAATTCACTTTTTTTTTAAATATAACTACTGTTTACTTAAAGTTAATTTTTTACCGATAATTTGGCTTTTTTTCATTAAAAATTCATCTTTTTTTAATGAAAAACTCTAATAGTTTTGTAAAACGGTAGTTTTTTCATTGATGATTTAACTATTTTTAGTTCTAAATTAATCCCTTTTGTTAACAATTTAGCCACCTTTGGTCATTCGAATATTATTGGTGGAAAAATAATCTTTTCACATTCTCATCATTTATGATTGAGAAAGTATTAGAATTGTCCGAAATTTGACATCACAGTTTTTCAACGGATCTCCATATTTCGAGATCCCCTGAATGCGAAAATCCTGTTTTTACGATGGCGTCTGTCTGTCCTTCCGTAAACACGGTTACTCTCGAAAAAATAAACGGATCATATTGAGCTTTGGCACACTTTTTTCAAGTTCTAAAATAAAGGACGAGTTCGTTAACCAGCCATTTTTAATGAAAATTCAAAAAGTGAGCGCATTTTGAGAATTTTTGAGAATATTTTTTTCAAAATTTGGAAATGATATGTGCGTGTTTTCATAGTGCTGGAAATTTCAAACAATTTATTTTTGTGACATTTTTCGATAAATGAAAATTAACATTTTCAGCCAAAAAACGCACGATCCGAAAAAAAGTCTAAACAAAAAAAATGTTTTTTTTGCGCGCCTTACAAGGTTATCATAAAGACTTTGAATTTTCTTGAAAAATCGAAAATTCAAATTTTTATTGCACAAAACATAATGAGAAATAAAAAATTGCCTTTTGTGGTCAAACTATGCAAGATACGAGAAAAGATGAATTTACGACAATTGTGGTTCCAAAAAGATCTACAAATTTGTTATTAAACGCTTCTTGATAGGATGCGTACTTTTTGTTTAAAAAGATAAAATATTTAAAGAGACGTTAGAGGATTTTGACGAATTTAAAGGAGACTTTAAGTAATTTTGAATAATTTTGAAGAAAATTGAAAGAACCCCAAGAGATTGTTGTGATTTTTAGAAATGTTTAAAAGGCATTGAAGTATTACAAAATATTTTAAAGAATTTCAAGTGATTTTGAATTATTGAAAAAAGTTGAAGGTAATTTTTAATGTATTTCGAAGTGTTTTAATAGATTTTATCACATTTTTTTAATTTGAAAGGATTTCAAGGGGGTTCAAGGAATTGTAAAAAGGTTTCAATGTATTTAAATAGAGTTGCAACCGTTTAAATGCCTTTTAAACTTTTAAAGATGTTTTAATATCTAATAAATACTTTAAAATATTTTTTAAATCACTTCCAACTCTCAAGAATCATTTCAAATAAGTTGAACTCCTTAAAAATATTTTGTAATGCCTTACCCTTAAAAATTTCAAAAAATCACTTGAATCTTTCAAAATCTTATAGTTTCTTGGAAATCCCTTGAAATTTTTCCGATTCATTGAAAATGACATGCAACCTTTTGGAAATCCTGAAACTCTTGAAGATCTTTTCAAAATTTTGTGAAATTACCTACAATAATTTTAAATCTCTTGAGGTCAGTCTGTGGGTTGAGACTGATCCAAAAAGTTATTCGATTAAAAATTAAATAAAGTTGGAATTAAATTCGAGAGGGAAGGTCTGGTTATTTGATTTGCTTCGAGAGAAGAATGTTAACAAAAAACAGAAAGTAGATCTACGTTTGAAATAGTTGGTGGTCCTGAAAAGGACCGATTGACTTTCGTGAGTTTTTTCTTTTTTGATAGTTGGTAAGGTCAAGTAGATCCCTCTACCTGATTTTGTGGTCTATGGTGATGGAATAATTACAGGCATTCCTGTCACTTAAAACGACAGTTCGTCGCCGGCGAGTAATGCGAATGACGTTCTTATATACCTTTTTGCACGTGGTGGTAAGTGCGAAAGTTGGTGCAGACGTAAGAACGTCTGGGGAGACCTGAGGGGAACCGGAAGGTGATCGAAACGGTGTATTCCGTAATAAAACGGAGGGTGGTCCAGTGGGTGGTATAGAGGTATGTAACCGCGACCGTGCAGGATGTACCGTTGACGTCTTGGCTGTAGGTAAATTCGACTTCGTAATCGAAAATGGAGGGGAGCTCTCCGGACATGAGGAGGTTTTCCAAGGCGACTGGGGGTGATTATCGGTGGTGATTCCCAGTAAGGCGGTTAGTTCAGGGGAGAGTTCATGCCCGATCGCTCGTTCGGGATATTCGTCCGCGGGTAGTAATCCGGAGGTATCCACATAGGTGATTATGGGTAACCGACGTACGGGACTACCCAACCTTGCGGCCGAGGGAGGGGTTGACTCCTGGGGGGCAAGGAACCACGAAGGACTGCCGGGGTTGAGATCCAAGTATGACGGATCGGCGTTGCGAGGATCGGGGATGGTCCTAGGTGAGGGACTCGCAGAGCGAGTGAGGCATGGTGGGGTGGTGTCGCCCGCTTGCGGTAACGGGTGGATGGCACAATCACGCCTGTCCTGTGTAGAGACTCTGGCTTGGCTGTCGGGAGACAGGGGAGGTAGTTCGCTTAGCGGAACGGTGACGGGAGTGCCTTGGCGCACGCGGTATGTGGCACCGGTAAGAGAAAGGGATAAGAGTTCGTACTCTAGGAGTGGGTTCGGTTCCGTGGTGATACGGGGTTTCCAGGGAGATATTGAGTTTCTTGAAGATGGTATCGATCTTCGTCGGTACGGGAGCGACTCTCTCCGTGACGTCAATGGGTTTCCTCGGGGCGCATGACTATCCTTCCGATACGGGAGTAATCCTCTCCGTAACGGGGATCGGGTGTGACGCTGCTGTGGAGGTGGCATGCGAGTGTTAGAATGAGGAGGTCCAAAAAATGAGGTAGGCGATGAATGTAGGTTATAAACATTTATTTATTCAGGAGCGTAAATGTTCACTCTACGGGGACTCGGGGAGAAGTGTCTCTCGGTCTCGAAGCGCGCTATACTTAAAGGCTAGCTCGGGATGCGGCGCACTTCTCACGATGCAAGAGAGTGGGGTATTGGCCCGCGGTCGCAGTGCGAAAATTAACAAGCGAGCATCTTTTCGCGATGCTTCAGGATATAGGTTTCGCACGATTGGCGCGTTTTCGCCAAGCAAATGTCTACAAGCGTGATCGATAACCGCAGCCGCGCTTGCGCTGTCGATTTTTAGAGGGACTTTAACTTTTTCGGACTAAATGCCATGCATGAAATTATTCTAACAAGGAAGGTACTCCAGGTGTCCCTCGCCGATTTGATTCTCCCTGATATATGTTGTAGTACTCGAAAAACTAAGCGACACGTATTTTTTTTTATCTGCGGAAAAACACTTTAAGGGGGTGAAACAACCCCTCAAAGATAGGGTTCGCAAGTGTCGATTGTATAGTTTTGTGTATAAAAACAAAATTGATTTCGACCAAACCTACTGGAAAAGTTTCCTAGTGATGAGAGATGAATAACGTAATTTTCTCAACAAAAAAAAAAAAACTTAAGGGGGTGAACCACCCCTAAATATTTTTAAAGTTGTGCTGAAAATGGCTAAATTCACAGGAAAAAAGTTGAAAAAAATATATTATGCACTTGAGACCAAAATAAAGTTGACGTGTTTCGCCAAAAAAATTTTTTTTCAAATAAATGGGGGTAGCTACCCCTAAAAACTTTTTACTTTGTGTCTATGATAATAAATATTTTCCATACACAAAAAAATTGGGAAATTAATTTTATAACGAAGAAAGTAAAATAGAGTCTATCCAACATGAATAAAAAAATTATGCAGGGGTGAACCACCCCTACATATTTTCAAAGTTGAGCTGGAAATTGCTAAATCCACAGGAAAAAATTTGAAAAAAATATATTTTGCACTTGAGATGAAAATAAAGTTGACGTGTTTCGCAGAAAAAACGTTGTAAAAAATTAATGGGGGTAGCTACCCCTAGAAACTTTTTATTTTGTGTCTATGATAATATATACTTTTCATACACACAAAAAATTGGGAAATTATTTTTATAACGAAGGAAGTGAAAAAGAGCCCATCCAACATGAATAAAAATATTACGCGGGGGTAAACCACCCCTACGTATTTTTAAAAATGTGCTGAAAATTGCTAAATTCATAGGAGAAAATGAAAAAATACATATATTTTGCACTTGGGACAAAAATAAAGTTGACGTGTTTCGCAGAAAAAACTTTGTGAAAAAATTAATGGGGGTAGCTACCCCTAGACACTTTTTATTTTATGTCTATGATAATATATACTTTTCATACACACAGAAAATTGGGAAATTATTTTTATAACGAAGGAAGTGAAATAGAGCCCATCCAACATGAATAAAAAAATTACATGAATAAAAAAATAAATTAATTTCTAGAAATTCTTTAAATTCATTCATCTTGACTTTAATTTCTTAAAAAGACGGAAACTCTTTTCAAGTCTTTCAAAAGCCTTACAATTTTTAAAAAATAATTTCCCATCTCTTCAAAAACTTTAGTTTTTCAAAGTCCTTCAAAATTGCCTGACACTCCGAAAAATCGCTGAAATCCGTTAAAAATTTTGTTTATTCTTTCAAAATTCAATAAATGCATTAAAACGTTTTTACAATTCCCATGAATTCTAAAAAATAATTTGAAATCTTTTGAAATCCTTTTAAATGTATTTAAATGCCTTAACATTTCTTCAAATCGTTTGAAATCCTTTCAAATATTTTGAGATCTATTGAAATACTTTGAAATATTTGTTAAATTATTTAAAATCGCTTGTACTCCTTTAAAACTATTTCGTGAAGCCTTAGAATCTCTAAAAAATTTCCAAAAAATCACTTAAAATCCATTAGTACTCTTTAAACCTCTGCTCTCTTGTTACTTAAACATATAGCGGTCAAGGTTATAAAATCGTAACCTTTAAAATATAATCAGAAGTCTATACAAAATTTTCATAATACCCCTTATCACAAAATAAGCATAATATCGATAATAATAGCGAATTCCTCTTTTGTTTAAACTTTAATACACGACTGGCACGTGCAAGAATTCCATGACTCGAGCCAGGCAGGGTCGACTCCCATGGGCGCTTGTGATCGCGTATACTATTGTAGTTATCGACCTCCTGTTAGATGGCTCTACTGTAGAGGCAAAAGTGGGGGTAATATTTTCTTAAAATATTTTCGCGCCGCTATGCAAATGTTTTCCAATGTTTTTTCCATGTTATATTGAAGTGAAATCAGTGACGTGAAAAATGAAAATAGTTGAAGTAAATAAAAATGTTTTTACTGTGCGAAGATGTTTGTCCAAAAGGTGCAAGAAAAAAGAAATACACTCAGAAAACACTCTACATTGTACGAATGAAGTCACTGATTTCATTTCTATATTTTAATGCAAATAAATGAAATGTCCCCAGATAACAATTGTGCGATGCAGATCAACCGCAGATTGTGATTGTCAGGTTCTGCGTGCAATAACGCACTCATCTCGCCAGCATGGACTGTCGAGCACACATCTGCGAGCGCTATGAGTCACATTTTGCCAACACACTCTGCATCACACAATACCGTGAGAATGTGACGCAGAGTCTGCAATCACTATGAGGGCAGAATTCTTTCTAATAATATTTAATTTTTCTATAGTTATTACTTATAAAATTAATTGTTTTTGGAAAGTTATATAAACCATTTTTAAAACAATATTGAAATTTTTTAAATAATTTTTTTTTAATTTTATGGATTTTTGGAAATATTGAAAAAATTTTGGGATTTTTTTGAAACTTTTGAAATGTTGGAAAATTGAAAACTTTAAGTATCGTTCTTTTTCCGGAAATGTAAAAAAATATAAAGTATCCAAAAGTTTACTTTATTTCGAAAAATTGTCAATATTTCCAAAATTAGGATTTCCATCTTTATTTTTTTTTCTGGCAAAACTAATTTTTAAAATATATCCAAATTTTTGTTATTCTTAAAGTTATATCGCGCATTTCCTTTGTCGGTACCGGTATTTATACACAACCTTGTTAAAAAAAATATTTATCTCCTCCATGTTTCCAGGCCATCCTGAATGTATTGAATATTATAAAAATAATTTAATGAAGTTCGTCAAATCAACATCAATATTACAAAAAATTAATTAGTCTACTCAAATGAAGATTTCTTTGGAAATTATAGTCTTTTAAAATTCGCGGGAACCATTTCTCGAGGAATGCGCGCGCATGCCGGCAAATGTCCAGTTTGCGAATTTCATCAAGCTCGCAAGTGAGTCGCGTCGTTTTCGCAATTATTTGCATCATTTTGTGCTGCATGGTTAGATAACACTGATTAAAAGTCAAGGTCACTATTTTCCTTTGTTACATACAGGTCGCACGGCGTGAAAATCCAGCGCAACATACAAACGCGTGACATAGTCAAATTTCTTAATAATGATAAAATTGGGTTATGTTTTGTGCAGTGATTTTTTTGACAACTTTCATTACATCGAAAGATTTCACTATTTTCAAAAAATCTTGGAATTGCGGTTTTTTCCCATGAAATCGTAATTCAAGACGTATGGTTCGCCGGTACATGTGCACGCATGCGTGCAAATGTACCGGCGAACCAACATGATATTCATGATATTCCATTTTGTTCTCATTTTAACCCGTAGAGTCCACACTACATCTGCGTATACATAAAGTCCACACTAGTGCGAATTGGAATTTCGCATTTTTGAGCATTGACAATTCTCTCAAAATGCAAAAAAATTCAAATTAGAAGTAGTGTTTATATTTTTGTCGTAGATATGTGTCGGATCTGCAAGCGATATGCGTAACAGATCTGCTAGCGATATGCGTAGCAGATTATGCGTCAGATTCTGCTAGACATATGCCAGGTATATGATGACGCATATGTCTCATCAGGTGAGAGCATAATCTGCGCGTCGATCCGCAGATCTGCGTGCATATACGCCATCAGTGTGCTAACAGAATGTTATGTGGGTCGTAAAAAAAGTACATTTCATGTGTCATGTACTTCTTCTTTTATTGAAGAATTAATGCAGAATTGTACAAATTTATGCCGCAAAATGAAACAGGTGACAGTATTTACACATTTTTTGTCTTACGTTTGTTTAATTTTCAATTAATTCGTTTATTTTTTCCAATTTTAGTCCATGCAACACATTCAAATAATATACACACATACGTGGACGAACACATGTATACATTCTAGTTTGCGATCTCCTTGTAGATGCCCTAGTGTCACTATAAGTGGTCAAACGCACCCATGGGAGTCGACCCTGCCTGACTCGAGCATACTAGAATTTGACGCGGGACATTTCATTTGATTTTTGAACGAAGGAGTTATTGCAGGATATTAAGGAGATTTTAAGCAAGTGCTAAGCGAGTTTCCGGAGGAAAATAGTTAGACAAAAACTTACCTTTCTAGCGTGCAGAAACAATTTGAGAACGTGTGGGATTGACGGCTGATGCAACAACAAAAATTGTAGGGGATTCTCATGAACACGTGGTATGTTGCGCATTCGCCCGGACGAGTACGATGCAACAAACCTGTTTCTTTTGTTTGATTACGAAAATTTTATTTTTAATGATATCTTATTATTTATTTCATCATTTTTATCCACACTTTCTTGAGCTAACTAATAAACAACTATTTTTATGGATAGATTCACTTTTTTAGGGTTAGAAACACTGTGCTCACGGAAAGAACCAGAGCTGTCAACCTTTTAGTCAAAAATACCGATGCCAGTTCCGACCGCAAAAATTTAAATAAATTTGTTGAATAAATGTTATGATTTTTGAAATTTTAGATTATTATAAAAAGAATTGTGCAATGTTTGTGCAAGCTTTCTGTCATGTACTTTTGAGATGTTATTTCTCCAGTTTTCTGTGAAGATAATATGGTTTTGATATATTGAAGAGAAGTTTTAAAAATATTTAACAAAACATATTTTTTCAAATATTTTAAGAATGTTATATTAAATATTCCCTGTTATGTTTTTGCAAGCTTTGTGGGATGTTACAATAAAATATTTTTACATATAATTTCTTAAATATTTCGTTACGTTTCTAAAAAAATATTTTAATTAACATTCCCAAATCTTTTTAAAAAGATTTTTTGCAATGTTTTTGCACGTTTCCTACAAAGTAATTTTAAAATGTTACCTCCATAATTATATTTTCAACAAATATTTTTTCTCAATATTGCACAGAAGTTTTAGAAAGGTTTCACAAAAAAAATGCACGAAATATTTATACATTTTGTTGTATCAAATATTATTTGTAAGGTTCTTATAAACTTGATGAGATATAGGAATAAAATATTCTTGTAATGGTATTTTAAGGTTTCGAGAAATTTTTCAATCTGCAAAACTTTTGCAGAGTACATTGAAAATGAAATCTACAGTTTTTTTGCGGAAAGTAATTTTTTTTGCAATACTACCTACAAGTATCTGAAATATTCTATAAAAAAGGTTCAAGCAATATTTTGACAAAGTTTAATGGAATATTATCTAATAGGTTGCTGCAATCTTCGAGAGAGATTGAAGTGTAATATTTCTACCATTAATTCTCAAATATTTAATTACGTTTTCAAGAAACTTATCAATCAATATTCTTATACTCTTTTATGAAAGATTTTGTGCAATGTTTTTACAAGGTTTCTGCAAAGTTCATTTGAAATTGTATCTGTACTTTTTTTTGCAAGAAATAATATTTTTCTGCAATATTACACACAAGTTTTAGAAATGTTTCATAGAAACATAAAAAAAATACTTTGACAATATTTTGAGGAATATTATCTGTATGGTTGCTGCAACTTTCATTAGACATTGGAATATAATATTTTCATACATTATCTCTGAAATCTTCAATCAATGTTTTAAGATATGTTTCACGCAACATTTCCAAAATCTTTCATGAATTTTTTTGTGCATTATTTATGCAATTTTTTTACAATGTTTCTGGGAAATATTTTTGAACAAGGCAAGTAATATTTTAGTGAAATGATCCTGCAATATTTCTGCAAAGTTTCTTTAAATTATTTTCCAACATGACAAGTAATATTTTACTGAAATGTTTCTGCAATATTTTATATTTGCTTCAGGAAACCTTTCATAAAAATAATTTAGAAGCGTCTTTAAAACCATTGTGCAACATTATCAAAATGTTTAATTGTAAAATTGAATGCGGCTCTGCAGCACGCCTAGGAATGTATAGGTCTCTCCAGCGCAAAGGTGTCGTATAGCGCTTCTGTCAACGGGCTCAGGATCTTCAGGGATGCCGTTAAGTTGACCTTTCTACAAATTAACCTTGGCGCATTTCTCTAACCCGAACTCCATTCCAATATCTTGACTGTAATCTTTGACAATTTTTAGAGCTAGATCTGTTGATTTATAGGATAGATCTTAAGATCATGTATGTAAAATACATGAGTGACCTTATGCTTTCGGTTTCCAGATTTGCCGCAGAGGTACCCTTCGAAATGGCGAAGTGCCAGAGATAGTGGCAATAATCTGAGGCAAAAGAGGAGAAGGGCTCATGGTGTCACCCTGAAACACACCTATCTGAAAGGGGATACTGTTAGTTATCACACGATGTTTTCCAGATGAGATAGTAAATCTGGGTTTCCAATGCGGCATTAATCTCTCTATGCACCTCACGATGTGTGGCTGAACCTTTAAGCTTTCCAACGGACAAATTATAAGTCTATGGGAGGTTGAATCAAAAACTTTTCGGTAATCAATCTAGGCCATCGATAGAGATCGTTGATAGTTGCCCGTCTTCGGCAGGAGCACTGTGCGCTCTTCCACCAACCACTCCGGAATAGGCTCTTCCGACTTTAGATATGAGGTGAAAATTCGGGCCAGATTTTGGTGGGTTTATGGACACTTCTTCCACCAGAAGGTCTTGATACCATCTAGTCTCGGAGCGGAATAGTTCTTCATGCCTCTTAACACGTTTTTCACCTCCTCGGTAGTGATAGTTGGGCATTCCTCATCAGGTGTTATGAGGGCATTGCACAGCTCCTTGAAGCTATTTATGTTCTTTGAGCCTTCTTTAAGTGGATGTTGGACTTCGTAGACTTCTCTCCAGAATGTTTCGACCTCTTCTAGTTTGGGCGGATGGCCGACAGTAATTGGAGGGTCTTGAAAGAGTTTAGATGGGTTAGATAAAAACTGTTGATTTTCTCTGACCAACCTCTTTCTCCGCTCTAGACTTCTAGGCAGTAAAAGTCCTGCCAGATGTTATGTAGTCAATCACACACTGAATGCGGGACGCGTACTGTCTTGCCCAGCCTATCTTTATGATGAGTTGATGCATTCGTCTTTTGGTCTTATGATCAACCGTTGGTTTTGTTTTACGGCTTGCATCTGCCAAAGTTCTCGCTGCATTGTACACACCACAATTGATAGTCCAGAGGTCGGATTCTTCGGAAAAATCCCCACGAAGGTCATCATCCAGTTCAGTCAGATCTTTGGGCTTGGGAGAAACCTGAATGTTGATGTTTTTCCGAGTCCTGAAGCATCATTCTTCCTCTATTGGATGCCTGTTCACGGTTGGTTTCAGGATCGCCTCTCTTTCTCTATACCCGGCTTGTTCTGGCTGCGGTAGGGTCGGCGCTCCGCTCACATAACCCCTTTTTCGTAGTTGCTCGGCATGGTTTCGCAGACGTTGATGCGAAAAGTGCGAGAGCTCTGGGTGTTTCTCGTACCCCAGAGAATGCAGTCGTGCCATGTAACCTTCTCGTTTGGGGGCCATACTGGTAACGTAGCGCTCTAGCAGGCCGTTATTGAGTCGATCCGTCCACACAAAAGTAACAAGATTCCGCTGCTCAATCGCATTGACTCCGTCCTGATTGGCTCCACCAACTCTAGGGTATTCGGCATTGTTGTCCTACCCATTGTCGGAAGCCCTGCGCGTTCGATTGTTTTGAACCCCATTTACTACAACTATGTTTGGTGTTGTCATTGTTGTTCCCACGAGCAGCTACGGAAAAGGGTTCGTCCATCCTTGTAGAGTCCAGCATGCAATGAATAAGGCTGTATACTCTGAGAGGTCGCCCGGTATCCCAGAATCACCGTTTGAGACGCCTCACCCAGGTGCCATTCAGCTTTCGGCACGGTTCATACGCCTTCGCTTAGGGGATATTCCTTCGGGACCATCCCTGGACAATTGTCCGCGACTGCTTATTAATTATTGTAACCAAATTCAGCAGAAACCCTTGGTCCAGGGACCCTCTATGCGCAACCTGAGGACGCGTTCGGTGGATTTGTCATAGGCCCTTCGGTTCGATTCCCAGGGAATCAAAACCGTATATATGTTAGGCTCAAAGACCGAAAACGGCCAAAGACCGAAAAATACGGCCAAAACGCGTTCTGGCCGTTGCAGAAATGCCAGAACGCGTTATGGCTGGTTTGAAAACGGCCAAAGACCGAAATAAACGACCAGAACTAGTTTTGGTCGTTTTCAGAGCGACCAGAACGCGTTCTGTCCCTTTTCAAACGACCAAAAACCGTTCTGACTGGTTGTTTTCAAAAGGGCTGACTCAAAACTGTTCTTTGGAGTAATCGAACTGTATACGACGCATAGTAGAAAACAAGACTTCTTTGGGACAAAATTATATATTTACCTTTTGGTATTTCAAAACATTCTATATTGATAACAATTTTTTTTTCTAAAATATGATGCTGTGATGAAAAAAGTAAACAATCTTTATTCCATAAAGAAGAACTGTTGATTATTGAAACAATATTCACTTAAAAAATCAGTTTGCCAGTAGCCAAAATATACGTTTGTTCATAAAAACTAGTTTAATAATTAACTGTTCTTATCCTATGGAAAAATATGATAGCAAAGAATAATTGGCAATACATCTTTAGTTAGTTCCACTAAAAATTTGGGCCTGTTTGTGGAATATTAGTGAAAAATTGAATTTGTTCATGAATATTGTTTGAGTAACTAACAATTGTTGATTTGAAAAAAATGGCAGCAAGGATTCATTAGCAAGACATTTTCGGGTAATAATGCAAACATGAAATTTAGCCTATTCATTGTGACATAAGGAAACTGTGTATTTGTTTATAAAAATTGTTTAAATAATTTTCAAGCAGCAGCAGCATTTTGTTCCAAATCCGAAAAAAGAGAATGCCTTATTTTTGTTTTTTCGATGTTAATTCCATTTGTTTAAATAATTGAGAATTAATTAAGCAATGTTAATAAATATTCCACTTGACCAATATAAATAATTTTAGGTGAAAAAAATACGAGAATACAGTGCCCAAAAGGTCGTTTTTATGGAGAATTGATATTTTTGGTTTTAAGGGTAGTTTTCAGGGACTTGTGAGGGTGTGTTAGGGGCCATTCAATTATTACGTAAGGGTCCCGAGGGGAGGGGTGGGGACAAAAATCTCTACATGATCTTACCTCGGGGGGAGGGGGAGTTAAAACTATTCTTACGTAATATCTTACTACGTCAATTATTGTTTCAATTCCAACGATCACAGTAGCTACTACTACTTCCAAAGACTAATATAATTTTTTCAAAAAGCAAAAATCTTTTGTTTAAGTCAAATAACAACGTGTTTTAGTTTTTCTAATGGTATGTAACTATTCAACGCTATTAAGAAAAATTCTAAGTTAAATATTACGTAAGAAGGGGGGGGGTCAAGAAATCTTATGTATCCTTACGTGGGCGGGAGGGGGGCAAAAATGGTTAAAATCGCCCTTAAGTAATTAATGAATGGCCCCTCAGGGGTGTCAAACCCATATATCCGATACATGAAATTTTTCGCTGAGTGATTCTCTACAAGCCTCTTTACTTTCCCTACACATTTTTTCAAACCCTAAAAAATTATTTCAAAAACTGATCAAATTGATTTTTCCCCATGCATTTTACATGGGAAACTTCAAGTCAAAGCCGGCAGCACTTCAAATAAAAGAAACGTAAAAACAAAAATTAGGCATTTTCTTTTTTCAGATTCAAAACAAAATTTAACTCTAAAGGGCAGTTTCGAGTCCGCCCTTGTGAAAACTCACAATCAGAATGGGTTTTGGCATTTTCAAGAATGCCAGAACGCGTTCTGGTCGTTCTGAAAACGACCAAAACTAGTTTTGGTCCTTTATTTCGGTCTTTGGCCGTTTTCAAAACAGCCACAACGCGTTCTGGCATTTCTGCGACGGCCAGAACGCGTTTTGGTCGTTTTTTTCGGTCTTTGGCCGTTTTCGGTCTTTGAGCCTAACATATATATATGTATCAGGACGCACTACACTCCTACCGAAAAAAGGAAACTTGTCCAAACCAGAGAATTACAGGCCAATAACTTGATTGAACACACTGTATAAGATCTTTACAGCTGTCCTAAAAAACAGGATTGTTCGACAAATTGAGCCTGTATGGCGAGAGATGTATGAACAACGAGGCTCGAAAAAAGGTGTAGCAGGCTGTCGAGAGAACCTGCTGATTGATCAGTGTGTCTGTAAAGACGCTGCAGTCCATCAGCGCGTCCTGTCAATGGCCTGGATTGACTACCGGAGAGCTTTCGATTCAACCTCTCATAGACTTATCATCTGTCTGTTGGAAAGCTTGAAGGTACATCCACACATAGTGAGATGCATACAGAGATTGATGCCTCTTTGGAAAACTAGACTTACCATCTCATCTAGGAATCATTGTCTGACGACGAACAAGGTCACCTTCCAGAGGGGCGTCTTTCAAGGGGATAGTATGAGCCCTTTGGTTTTTTGCATCACACTTCTGCCTCTATCTCTCGCACTACGAAATTCTCCTGGATACCTCTGTGGCGACACTAATCAGCGTGAGCCTAAGGTCACTCATGTATTTTACATGGATGACCTGAAGATCTATGCCGTTGGTAAAAGCAAACTTCAAACTGCTATAAATATCGTCAAGAACTACACAGGAGAGATTGGGATGGACTTTGGTTTGGACAAGTGTGCCAAAATTCATTTGAAGAAAGGAAAGATTACTGGCGTTCCCAAGGACCCTGAGCTTGTGGATATAAGTGTTATTAGACATCTTAACACTGGAGAGACCTATACATACCTGGGCGTGCCTCAAAGCCGCATAAAGGACGTAACATCAGTGAAGGAGTCTCTCCGAAGCAGATACAAGCGTTGAACAAGGTATCTGCGACTAACGTGCTTGCCGTCCCGATTCTACTCTACTCGTTTGGGGTGGTTCAATGGACGAAGAACGAGCTTATGGCCCTGGATGTCACTACGCGTAAGATCATGCATATGCATGAAAGCCTGCATATCAATTCGTCAGTTCCGCGATTGTACATTTCACGCCGTCAAGGCGGACTCGGACTTCTGAATCTCCAATGTCTTCATAACCGAATTGTTTTGGGTACAGCTTACATCGTTGCGAATGGCAGAGATCCTCTCCTAAAGATGGTCAGAAACCACGAGATGATTGGCAAAGGAGCGTTCCTTGTATTACATCAGAAGTGAGGAAAGTGCATTACTCCATCTAGATGCTTCACGTCTAAAAGCCGAATTAAAGAAAGCAGAGGTTGGAAAATTTCACCAAGAGCTACTCGACAAGCATATTCACGGAAACTTTCACAGAAATGTAGAAAAACAGACCTTGTCGAAGGAGCGAACTTTTGTTTTCCTCAAATCATCAGGGCTCAATTCAGGTACAGAGGGCTTTTTTTCGCATGCCAGGGCGGTGTCATATCCACCTTAGCATACCGTCACCGCATTTTATGTCGAGAAGTTCCCAGTGATAGGTACAGAGCGTGTCATGCACACGCTGAGTACCTAGAACACATACTATCGGGGTGTCCGACCCACGCAGGAACAACGTATATCTATAGACATAATGCGGCCCTAAGAGTACTTTATTACCACCTTTGTCGCTCTTACGGTGTTGGTCGCGACCCTGCCCTGCCGAACGCTCCAAGGGATATAGAGTCAATTGTCCGAAACGAGAAGTGCCAGATTTTCTGGAACTACGATTTTCGGGCAGCAGTCTCCGTTGCGCACTCGAGGCCTGACATTGTTCTCTAACACTCCGAGAAACGAACGATATTCGTGATCGAATTCTCGGCTCCGTCCGAATACAACATCACTGCAAAGGAGAAAGAAGAAGAGGAGAGGTATCAAGACCTTAAAAGAGAGCTGCAACGACTGTACCCAAATGTTCGGTACGAGTAATTGTCCTTGTGATAGGTGCTCTCGGAGGTGCACACGAGGGTTTCGCCGGCCTGTCGTTGTGATTTCGTCGTGCCCTGTGACCACCCATCTCACGGATGTGAGACGTGGCCATAGGTGTGTTTAACTTTTTTTAATAATATGTATATGTATATATATATATATATATTAGGGTGGCCCAAAAATATACATTTTGGAATTTTCGATCCGCGTCGACGCCAAATATTTCTCTCTTAGAAACAAATAAATACATATTTTTTTTTTAATAAAATGATTTTCAGTACGTTGTAAAGCACTTTTTGCATTTTATGGAGTTTAGCACCCGGCGGGTGCTAATCTTCTTATTTCGGATCACAATACAAAATTCTATCAAATCTGAGTTAAAAGAAAAACATGACAATACAAAATCTATCAAATTTGAGGGGCCCCCACTCCCCCTTCTCTAAAGCTTTTATTTGACATGGTACGTGGGTATTTATGTAAGCATGAGACTTCTAACTTTGTATGAATACGTACCTTAAAGCTCCTGATGCAATTTATATACCAAAAAGTACTGCTGACAGAGAACTGAAGTGCTAACAAATGTTCGACAAAAAATTAAAAATAATTTTTAAATAAAAAAGCTTTTAGTAAAATATACTAGGAAGAAACAATACCATTCAAGCTGAAAAGTGAGGTTTTAATAATAATATGTGACGTGCGCCGAAGAAAGGGGGCTTACTCTGGAAAGCGAGATTTTGCAGGACGAGCGGTCGAAGTCGACCCGATAGACGCGACTTTTAGAAGAGAGGGAAGACCACGAAATCTTCCCTCTCCGCTTGCCACTACATTCTCACGCATATAGCGGCGCTGCTCACGGACGGGGTAAAGACGAGACGCGGAGATGTAGTGGTGAGTGGTGGGAGGTTTTTCACGGGATCTCGAGCTCTCGAGCGAAAGCACGATTTCTCGGGAGTAGATATACAGGGGGGTTTCTGGATCAATTAGTATTAGTGAGTATCAGTGTGTGTGTGTGTCCGTGTGTATCCGTGTGAGGCTGGCATGGACACCGTGCTGCTTAGCTTCTAGAACATTCTCGAGGGATCCTGGAGCTTCTGGAAAATTCTCGAAATTCATGATGACGTCACAGAATATTTCGCAATTGTCAGAGCCGAATTGATGTAAACAGGTTCAAGAATGATCTATTGCTTCCTTATAGATAAAACAGTCATATTTAAGGCGCAAATATGCAAGTGTGTATGTATGTGAAATTTGATGTGACATCCTGTTTTCGTCCATATGAATTTGATTTATTCTCACGGATCAGGTTGCATCCAGTAGCTATACTCAAGTTTGAGAATTGTACGAGCCGAATTCATGAATATGAAACGCATTTTGAATTTTACGTAAAATAGCTTCAAGGTTACATTTTTTTTCATTTGCCCTTGAAGTTACATCGCAAAAACGTTTTCTGCTTAGGTATTAACCTTCATAATAATAATAATAATAATCCTCAGCTATATGAGGCACGTTCTCGAAGCTCATGATGACGTCACAGAATATTGCGCAATTGTACAAGCCGAATTCATGTCAAGACACGTTCAAGGTTATTACGAGAAAAATAAGGATGATTTATTGCTTTCTGGAAAAAATTTCTGTCGTCAACACCTTCCAAGGTTATGGTATTGACACATTAGATTTTGCGTTGCAAAATATATATTCCAAACGTGTCGATTATAATGTAGAACGTTCTGGCAATACTTTCAAGGTTATAACGAGAAAAACAAGGATGATTCATTGCTTTCTCACAGATAAAACGTTCTAGAATATTCTTGATGGCATCATCAAAAATATACTACGCAATTTCTGGAAAGTATTTCTTCCGTCAGCAGCTTCAAGGGTATTGTAATGATGCATCACATTTTGCGTTGCAATAATTATATCCCGAACGTGTCGATTACAGTGTAGAACGTTCCAGAACATTGTTGCATCATATAATGCAAAAGTCTTTTGAAATTTGGTGGAGGGAGTAAGCGCCTATAAAAGAAGGCCAGATCTTCTCTTTCATCAGTTTATTGTCAGATGTCAGATTGTGAAGAAGAAGAAAAGCGACAAGAGCTGAAAAATCGTGTAAACGTATTCCTACAGAGGATTCGAGAACTAAAACAAGTAATACAAGTGCGAATAGATTCACAAACTTTAACGAGAAACTTTAGTACTTTGAATATTGCAAAAAGTGAAACGGTGAAAAAAATGGATTACTCCAAACTAAATAAAGTTGCCATCAATAACAATTTCCTTCCAACGAAGAAGCTCAAGGACCTAGAGCTGAACAAAGTCTATGAAATTACAAGCATCAGGAAAGTCACAACACAGTTTGGAGTGCGATTCATTGTCACGGTAGAAGACAAATTCACCCTTTTTCTACCAGCGAGGATGACCAATCTGCTGAGTGAAGATGAAAATCTGCTGTTGGGAATGCAAAAGTCTGGTGAAGATGGTGATCTCTGCATGCGGTATTTGGGTGGATGCTACAATTCCGTCGAATTTGTAAAGAAAAATGTATAAAGTTAAGAGTCTTCAACTATCACTCAGTATCTGAAAGCAATCAACATCATCATCATCATGCCTCATACGCCTCGAAATCAAATGTTACATGCAACTACATACAATCTGAATTCATCATTCACAAAGCAAATTATCATTGGTGCTGATTTTAAAAAAGACGGAAATCTCGCCTCATCTGTGAAACTGTTAGCCAGTCATCCATGTGCAAGTATAACCCTGAATCCTGAAGACTGGAAATTATTTAAAAGTTACTTCAAACTCATTTCACTGTTCTTTGATGGCCAAGAGAAGAAGCAATGCATCGACTGTGGAAATTTCCATATACATATGACTACATCTTTTGGATATTATATAGTGGCTTTGGAGCAAATTCAAGATACTCGAAAATATTATCCGTTTGTACTACAAGAAACAACGTTTGCTGTTCTCCAGGAAGTCAGTGTTTGTATCGACCGGTATCTTCTGGAGCAGAGTCTTATGCCGTTTTAACGCACAAAGGATGTCATCATTGAAACCATCGCTGAAGGTGTTTGGTGCAATGTGAAATCGCCTTGTGCGAAAAGTGTAAAATCTTATATACAAAAAAATTATGCAACTTTAAAAAATAAGGCAATGAAAAAACTTATATTTAATAATCTCATGCGATTTGAAATTCTGTTTCTTGAAATGATTACTTTTTACAATCCAAATGTGTGTGAAGAAGTGATTGAGAAATTACCAGAACTCAGACGTGTGAACGGTACTTTTGTACATTAAAACTTGTCATGTATTTTATTAGTATGAGAATTTGAATAAAAGTATAATTTAATCCAAATTCGCCTTTTTCATTTAATAGATTAAGGGTAGATAGATGAGTAAGTAAAAAGATATATGTTTGAGAATAATCAATTTTATTCAGAAAAACCTTAATATTAATACAGAGATACTTACAAACTAGACTTATCTATCCAACTATTGTGAGAGTCGTCAAACCCTAACCATTTTACAAACAGCTCATTTCCACGTTTTTTCAGTACTTTTTCCACAAGATAAATGTCTGGATGTCTAACTTTGCCAAGTTCTTGTTCATAAAAACTACCTGCAATAGCTTTATCTCGATAATCTTTAAGCATATACGTCACTGGTTCAGTATTCTTAACATGACTTATGGTAAATATTTCAGTTGTCCAATTCGGTGTGTAGCCTTTCTCAAAAACATGCTTAAATTTACTTATACGAACTTTATCTCCAACTTTAAATTTAGCTTTCTCAACTGCTTGTTTCACATTGAAATTTTTGTATACATTGAACAACAATTTTTTCTCAGTTTGTTTAGTAACATCTTTTGGTTTCATTCTAATAGTCTGATGTTTGGTATCGTTGTAAGAAAAAATTAAATCTTTCAAAATATCTATCCACTTATAATTACCCTGCAAGCTAAATTGCATCCACATTTTATTCTTCAAGGTACGATTAAATCGCTCGCAAATTGATGCTTTCAAATTACTAAATGTCGAGTACAAATTTATCTTATATCGCTTCATAAGCTTCTCAAAATGCGAGTTGTAAAATTCTTTACCTCTATCAACATGTAAATTTTTTGGTACGCGTCCTTTATCAAGTACAGATTTCATGGCTGCAGCTACATCATCACCCTTCTTGGATTTAACAGGAACAGCCCAAGCAAATTTTGAAAATATGTCAATTACAGTTAAGATGTACTTGTATCCTTTGTTTACTCTCTCGTACGGTTGCATTTCAACAAGATCAGCTTGCCAGGTCTCATCAATTCCACGGATGTCAAAATGTCGACGTTGGTAATTCCTTCTAGCTGGCTTGTGCAGCTCCTTCACCAACTGCTGCTTCTCAACGTCCATTTTTGAGTGCATTCAGTCTGTTGTCTACTTGACTAATGAGCTCTGAATTTCGATACACCAGTTTTTGAATTGACTCAACATCAATTTTCGCATTTTTGAAAAGTTTATCTGTGGAATTTTCCAAAGTCTCAATCATCATATTATTATTGACTACTTCAGTTCGCAAGGAAGCTATAACATCGTAGATAGTCTGAAGTTCACGCTGTATCATATGTTGCATCATATTCAGATTAACAGCATCATTCTGCTCTTGTGCATCAGCCACTTTACACAGCCTTTTATTATTCATGTCATAATCTCCTTCAGATGTGAATTTGAAGCCAATTCCAGGAGGACCACGACTTGTACTCCCTGCTCGCTTGGAATGACGCCCGAATACATCGATGCTCATCTTGTAAATGATTAAAATCTGGGCAAAACACTCATTAATATATAAATCCAGCTTCTCGCAGCTCTTCAACAATTGATATAATTTCGTTTGTGTGACTTGGATTTCCAGCTGCTTGAGACGCTAGCAGTAAGCGTAATCGATCTACCAATTCATTCGGGTCATCCCAGTAAATGTAGTCCATCAGACTACCCTGTCTAGCAATCATGTGTTGCGGGATCATACCTTTACCTGATAATGATTTTCGGCTTTTACTTCGCCTATTTGTATTTTTTGATGGAGATGTGGGAATTAATTTCTTTATAAAATTTTTATATTTAAAGGATTTATTGTCACGAATTTCGCCATCTGGTTTATAATTCTTTTCATACGCGTTTGTTGCAATGATAATTTGCCTATAATTTTCATGATCATTGGGGGTTATAGAGGACTCTTCGGGAACTTTTTTAAATAAAAGTTCAAGCAAGCCTTTACTTTTGGGAAAATTCAAATTACCCACATGAATATAGTTCTGACTGAAACTTATCGGAGAATCTCCAATCCTTAATCTATCTCTCGTTAATTTTCTCACTCCATACACATTATGGAGTTCTCTGCTTCTTTCACCCAACAATATGAGATACTTGTTTGCATCATCATCAACAATCCATGAAGATGTAGGCGTTTCTGAGTTATTTTCCTCTTAACTACGAGCTGATAACTCCATGTTACAGGGATATTCAGTCTCGTCTGCTTCTTCCTCGTCATTAATTGATTTATATGACAAATCATCATCACCATCATCATCATCAATACTTTCTTCTACTTTACTCTTTGCTTCCCCTTCTTCTTCTTTACTTTTGATTGGCTCAAGTTTTTTTTCTTTCATATTCTTGAGACCACCAACAATTTTCTCGAGTGGAATAACAATGGGCTTAAAAGTGTCACTTAATGTTTGTTCAACTGTTTCTTTACCCAACTTTATTAACCTATGCTTCCGTCGAATTGATTCACTAGCTCTAGCAATTTGATGTAAAATATTTTTTTGCTTTTGGAAATTTTTCTGACGTGCAGACATGTTGATACATCAACGTCTAAGGTGCGACTGTTTCTGTATTGATCACAGCATATGTATATATTACTTTTCCAGATTTATGAAACAATCAAAACCTTTCCTATATCTACCTTGATTAAGATTCCTATCCTTGTCAATTACAACGAATCCATACTTATCACCATTCCAGCAAGCTAAACACATATGTTTAAATTTTGAATAAGTCATATCAGTATTCACATGATGATCATAAATATGCTTTAGATTCATTTCATCTTGTTTAAATAACACAAGTAAATGAACATTATCGCGTACAAGATGTTTAGGAATATGGGCATATGTCTGGCTCAAGTAAAAACAGTCGACATCCTTGTGTCTACCCATAGAAAAAAATGCTCTTATATTATCCTGTTTCTCGCAAGCCACATCATCAAATAACATGACTGAATTTGGTTTTGCTTCACTTGGCATTATAACCTCCTCATGCTCATTGAAAGGATAGTACTCAACGCCATCTACAGATTGAAGGACTTTTTCCAAAAATTCATACTTTGGTTGATTCCGAGATTTTGAGTAGATGTAAATATTTTCGAATCTTAGTCCATTTGGATGTATCAGTAGAGCCAGCAAAGCATTTGTCTTTCCACAGTTGGAAGGTCCACAAAATATTGCTCGTACGCTGTTTGGTAACAAATGTCCATGTCGTTTTTCTCTATTCTCGTTTTGAACAAGCAAATCAAAATTCTGGATAGGTAGTTTCACAGGTTGTGTTTTAAACTGCATCTTGACGAAGACTGACTGGAAATCCTATAAATATCTTGGTTATATAGGTTGAACCTTCAGTCTGAAAGTATCCCTTGCATAGATATGATCGTTCACAGAGGCAAACGAGTCAGTTGTAAACGAACCTCGAAGCAGGCAAGACGTGGAAGAGGTTTGCTCAACAAAATCATCAACAATTTGCCGTTTGAGTTGCACTTGCCTGGTTACCAGTACTGTGGACCAGGTACTAAACTAGCCAAACGATTAGCACGAGGTGATCCAGGAATCAATCCACTGGACGCTGCTTGCAAAGCGCACGATATAGCCTACTCACAGAATAGAGAAAATATAGAGGCTAGAAACTCAGCTGATAGAGAACTAACTGAAAAAGCTTGGAAACGTGTCTTGGCTCAGGACGCAGGCATAGGTGAAAAGGCAGCTGCTTGGGGAATAACAAACGCAATGAAGATGAAATCAAAATTCGGGATGGGTCTCAGGAATAAAAAACCTACCACTACACTGAGAAAAATTGTCACTGCAGCTAAAAAGTCTATGATTTCAACCAATAATGCGCAAACTGCCATTAAATCTGCACTCAGAGGCGCACGCGCAGCTGTAATGAAGGCTGGTAGAAAAAGAAATGTGAATATACCTCGTATTCTACCTGTGCCGACCAAAGTAGGAGGATTTTTACCCTTTCTCATACCCGTTTTTGCGGGCCTCAGCGCTGCCGGGGCGCTAGCTGGTGGAGCTGCAGGAATAGCTAAAGCTGTAAATGATGCAAATTCGGCAAAACAGCAACTTTCAGAGAGTAAACGGCATAATGAAGCGATGGAAGCCATTTCTTTAGGAAAAGGCCTTTACTTGAAGCCATTTCTTTAGGAAAAGGCCTTTACTTGAAGCCATATAGGGAAGGATTAGGGCTTCATCTAAAGCCGTATAAACAAGGAGCAGGACTTAAACGCAAGTCAAAAAACTCAAAGTGAAGCTACCTCATCAGGCCTTAACTGATGCAGATTTACTCAAATTCGCAAAATCTTTGAAGATTCCGCATTTTCGAGGTGTTTTCATGCGAAATGGATTACCAAAGGGTGGACCACGTAAATATGAATGTGCTATTGTCAATCTTGATGATAAAAAAGGACCAGGAACACATTGATGTGCCTATAAAAAGATTGGTAGTAAAATAATGTATTTCGATAGCTTCGGTAATATTCGACCACCTTCGGATCTCTTCAAGTATCTCGGTGCTGGTAGCATAAAGTATAATCACAAGAGATATCAAAATTACGATACATTCGTGTGTGGACATTTATGTTTACGATTTCTATGCAATCAATTGAAATTTAAAAGTACGTTCAATCTATTTAAGAGCTGAAACTTGCAATATCAAGTCAGTTGAACGCTAGCAGTCATCATGGATGATTCATTGACACTGACATTATCGGGAACTTCTCCAATCCTGGAAACTCACTATTTTTCTCCGATTGAGTTGTCTCCTCATAAAAATTACGCACTTGGACTCGTTGAATTTCTAACTTTTAATTCGATACCTAATGTAGACATTGGTCAAAATAAATTTTACGTGGGTAATGAAATAATTGAAATACCTACAGGAAGTTATGAAATAGGTGACATAAAGCGCTATCTACAGAATGTTTTAGTCAAAAAGGGTATTGAAATTCATATTAAACCAAACAATAATACTCTAAAAAGCGAAATTTATTGCAGTCACGATGTAAATTTTGAGCCTAAAGATTCTATTGGTCAGTTGCTGGGTTTCTCTCCACGCAGACTAAAAGCTAAACAAGTGCATGAATCTGATCAACCGGTATCAATCATAAAAGTGAATTCTTTGAGGGTTGAGTGTAGCATAACTACAGGTGCATACATTAATGGCCAGAAAGTACATACTATTCATGAGTTTTTTCCCTTAGTGCCACCTGGATATAAGATAGTGGAAGTACCATCTCATGTCATTTACCTGCCAGTCGCCGTGCAGTCAATAGATCATATACAGCTCCGTATAGTTGATCAAGACGAACATTTGGTTAATTTTCGTGGAGAAGTTATAACAATTAGACTACACATCAAGTCTCTCTAATAATAATGGGTATTGTTTTCAACACAAAGATTGGCTTTGGTTATAATAAACTAGCACGATGCCAAAAGCTAATCAGTCGACAAATAGCAGTCAAAGGGTTAACACCTCAAAGTGCCCTCTTCCTAAAAAGTCAAGGTCTGAAGCTCAAAAGAAGAAGAAAATAAAGAGATTCAAGATTTTTTGCACCTGCATCTGTAAATTTGTCTATCATCGTTTGATCATTTGTCATGGACGGGGAAATTTTAAATATTCAAGCACCAATCATCTTTGATGAGTCGATTGCACACTGTGAAATTCATGCACATCAGCCTTATGCCTCATCAACCTTCAACAACAGTGATGAAATTCGGATTGCTGTTCAAAATCAGGACCACTGTCTCCTGCCGAGCAAAAGTTCACTTCACGTGCATGGAAGAATCGTAAGAACTAATGGAGAACCAGTTACAAACACAGTTTTAGTTTCCAATGCCATCTGTCATTTGTTTGAAGAAGCAAGATACGAAATCAATGCAATAGAAATTGATAGAAACAAGAATGTTGGTCTCACTAGTCTCATGAAAAATTATGTATCTCTAAATCCTGGACAATCACGTTACATACAGAATACTGGTTGGCTCAAAATAAATGATAATAATCAATCACTAACCATCGCTACTGGCTACTTTGACGTAGCCATACCGCTTAACATGATATTTGGTTTTGCTGAAGATTATCACAAAATCATTGTCAATGCTAAGCATGAACTTATTTT
>CAKNXH010056032.1:0-11216 GCA_932178445.1 Andricus quercusramuli | reverse complement strand
TTAATGGATTCAAAAAAAGTTTTTATTTAATTAACCCTGGGGGTCAATTGATAAAACAGTCAGAGGCTTTGAAATATTTTAAGGCATTTTTTCCGAATTCCTTGACATTTTCAAAACCTTTAAAAATGTCAAGGAATTTCAAAAGATTTTAAAGGATTAAAAACATTTTAGATTATTGTAGGCTATTTTAAAAGATTTCAAGCAATTTTAAATTGTTTTTAATAGTTTAATGCGATTTCAAAGAATTTACAATATTTTAGGGAATTAAAAAAGATGCCAAGGAATTATTAATTAATTTCATTAATTTGAAAGGATTTCAAAGCGTTTAAAATATTCTAGCATAATGCCTTTTCTAGAATTTCGGAAGATATGGAAAGATTTTACAGGACCTATAATGTTTTAACATATTTTAAAAATGTCACGTTATTTTATAAGATTTCTGAGGATTTCAATGATTTTGAAGGGGTTTTAAAGGTTTCAAGGTATTTTAATACATTCTCCAGGATTTCAGGAAATATCATCGTAGGATTTCACGGGATTTTATAATATTTTAGTGGATTTAAAAACATTTATTCACGAGAAGCGAGGTATTTCGTAGGATTTTAAATGTTTGAAGATATTTCGTATTCACCCTGAATTATTAATAATTTATCCTAAATTCTGTAGAATTCTTTTGAATTTTATGAATTCCCTTGAATTTTCGCAATTTACTAGAGTTCTTCTAAATGCACTCAATTCTACTTAATTCAATAGATTTTTTGAATTTTCAAAAGTTTTTATTCAATTGATCCTGGGAATCAATTGAAAAAACAATCGAAGGATTTGAAATATTAGTATATATTAGTAGGTTTTCAAATTCCTTGGCATTTTCAAGAGCTTTAAAATTTTTTAGAAGATTTCAAAGGATTTGAAATATTTTAGGTCGTTTTAAAAGATTACAACAAATTTTCAATTGATTTCAGTAATTTGATGAGATTTTAAAGGATTTAGAATATTTTAGGGTATTGCAAAAGATTCCCAGGCATTTTGAAGTACTTTAAAAAGTTTCAAGAGATTTCTAAAGATATCAAAGTTTTTGAAATGTTTTAATATTAAATATTTAAGGGTATTTTAAAAGATTCTCTAGCATTCTCAGGAGATTTAAACAATTTCAAGGGATTTCCAAGGGCTTAAATTATTATTTAATTGATTTATCATCTAATTATTTATTATTATTATTTAATTATTAAAAAATTATTTCATTTTTAGGGATTTCAATGTTTTAATGAATTTCAAGGAATGTATTTGCAAAAAGTGAGGGATTTCGTAGGATTTCAAAGATTTGAAGAGATTTTCAAATATTTTTTGCAATTCATTTGACATTCGCTCTGAATTCTTATTAATTTATCCTGAATTATTTGTAATTTTTCTAAATTCACTCAATTCTACTCAATTCAATTTATTTTTTCTAATTGTTTTCAATTCACTTGATTGCTGTTTAAATTTAGTTGGATTTTTTATGAATTTCATCTAATTCTTCTCATTTCCCTTAAATTTCTCTAAATTCACTCAAATTCTATTTTAATAATTGGAGTTTTTTCGATTTTTTCAATTTCTTCCAATTTATTTGAATTCTTTTGAATTTAACTTGAATTTCTTTGTAGTAATTAGTCACTCCTTTGGTTAGGAATTAGTAGGATTTTAAAGATTTGAAGAGATTACAATTTCTTTTTTAATTCAACCTGAATTCTTTTACATTCTTCAAAATTCTCTTTGTATATATTTTTTTAATTTACTTAAATTCTTCTTAATTCACTCAATTCTATTTAGTTCAATGGATTTTTTGAATTTTCTAGAGTTTCTATTTAATTGATCCTAAAGTTGTTTATCCTCAACTTGAATTCTTAGGCATTTCATCAAATTCTTTTGAATTCTCTGGAATTTTTCTAAGTTCATTTCGAATTTATTGAATTCAATGAAGATTTTTTCATATTTTTAAATTGTTTTCAATTTGTTTGAATTCTTTTGAATTTAACTTGAATTGTTTTGTAGTCATTAGTCACTTTTTTGATTAGAAGTTAGTAGCGTTTTGAAGATTCGAGATTGTTTGGGAATTCACCCTGAATCCTTTTAAATTCTTTTGAATTCTCTCTTAATTTTTCTAAGCTCATTTCGAATTTATTGAATTCAATGAAGTTTTTTTTCATATTTTTCAATTGTTACCAATTTATTTGAATTGTTTCGAATTTAACTTGAATTATTTTGTAGTGATTAGTCATTTCTTTTATTAGAAGTTAGAAGGTTTTCGAAGATTTTAAGAGATTTGAGATTTTTTGGGAATTCACCCTGAATCATTTTAAATTCTTCTGAATTCTCCTTGATTTTTTTAATTTACTTGAATTCTTCTAAATTCACTCAATTCTATTGAATTTAATGGATTTAAAAAAAAAATTTTATTTAATCAATCCTAAATTTTTTTTTACCTTGCCTTGAATTCTTAGGCATTTCATCATATTCTTTTGAATTCACTTGAATTTTTCTAAGCTCATTTCGAATTTATTGAATTCAATGTAGTTTGTTTTTCATATTTTGCCATTGTTTCCAATTTATTTTAAGTCTTTTGAATTTAACTTGAATTGTTTTGTAGTCATTAGTCACTTCTTTGATTAGAAGTTAGTAGGGTTTCAAAGATCTGAAGAGATTTGAAATTTTTTGGGACTTCACCCTGAATACTTTTAAATTCTTTGGAATTCTCTTGAATTTTTTAAATTACTTGAATTCTTCTAAATTTACTCAATTCTATTTAATTTAATGGATTTTTTTTATTTTCTAAATTTTCTATTTAACTGTTCCTAAAGTTTTTTAACCTCACGTTGAATTCTTAGGCATTCTATCAAATTCTTTGGAATTCTCTTGAATTTTTCTAAGCTCATTTCAAATTTACTGAATTCAATGAAGTTTTTTTCCTACTTTTAAACTGTTTCCAATTCATTCGAATTCTTTAGAACTACGAATTAAAAATTATTTTAATGAATTTTTTTCTGAAAAAAGATATTTTCCTTTCGCTTTGCTGGGGATCGAAACACAGAACTTCCGATTGCCGGTCGGGTGTTTTCCCTTTAAGCTACTAAAGTGATCGAGAGAAGAAACTTTTTTTCAGAAATATACGGATTATTTTGCTACGTGGTAAAAATCAACTTTTTTAAGGAATATTTATCATCATTAGAGAATAACAGAAATTCCCTATATGTTATCCTATAGAGACTGTGAGACCTGCTATTTGCTTATAAAAATGATAATCATAAAAGCTTAATTTTATTTTTAATTGAATATAACTCCATCCAATTTTTTTTTTTTTTGAGCAGATCCTAAATTCTGTTGACGCAAAAACAACTGGAGTTGCAGTTCGTTTCCATAATGAAGAAAAAAGAATTCAGGTAGTAGATAATGGTGAGGGAATTCCTCCTGATATTCTGTCAAGAATTGGCGAAACTGAAAAGAAAAATGGGTCTGATGTCCAGATTTTGACATATTGTCCTTATTCACGAGGCAAAAGTCTCCAAAGTATTCTTGAACTTTGCCAAATTTGTATTATTACTTCAAGATGTGAAAGATCCACAGAAACCTACGAAAAGGTATGTTAACTTAATTTGCATTTTTTATATATATTTGACTTAAAGACATCTAAAATAACAGGGATTTTGGACCAAATTTTGTAAAATTCAGGGCATTTCTACAGTTTATATTAAAAAAATTTTCTTTCTGAACTCAAAAATGTTTTGCAGAAAATTCGTCTTTTGTCTTGAACGTTCAACAATTTTGATGACATTTGCTTCTTTCTTGACTGAAAAAATCTGTATTTGTTGAAAAAAATCTTTGTCTTTTTGGTTCAAAAATTCAACTTCTGGATTGAAAGTTAAACTACTTTATTAAAAATTCTTTCTGTTGGTTGATAATTCAACATTTGAGTTGGAAATTCATATCTTTGCTTACAAATTTGACTATTTGTTTGAAAATTAGTTTTTTTCAATTAATTTTTTTATTATCGATTTCAATTTTCAATTTTTGGTTGAAAATTTGCCTTTTTGGTTAAAAATTTATAGTTTTAGGTTCAAAATTCAACTATTTTGTGAAAAATGTAATAACATTATTGAAAAAGAATCTCTTTAGTTGAAAATTTAACTATTTTGTTTAACATTCGATTTTTTTATGGAAGTATCAACTCGTATTTCTCGTTGAGAATTCAACTATTTGGTTAAAAATCCAACTATTTTTATGGAAATTTATATATTTTGTTGGGATTTCAAGTATTTTGTTGAAAAAGTCATCTTTATTTGGCAGAAAATTCCACTGTTTTGTTGAAAGTCTATTTGGATAGGAAATTTCTTCTTTTGTACTGAAAATTCATCTTTTTTTTTTGGAAATTCAACTTCTTGTTTGAAAATTCATGTGCTTTATTAAACATTCGTTTTTTTGGTTGAAAAGTTAAAGTATCTTGCTAAAACTTAATATTCTGAGTTGAGATTTCCTTTTTTTTATTAAAAATGAAACTGTTTTGTTGAAAAATCAGCTCTTCTACAGGAAATTCGTCATTTGGCTTAAAGTTTGAAAAATTTGGAAAAACTTTTTTTTCTTTCTTGACTGAAAAATCTTTTTTTGTTGAAAATTTAACTTCTGGGTGGAACGTTCAACTATCTTTGTTAAAACCTTAACTTTTTACTGTTGATGATTCATCATTTTAGTTGAAAATTCCTTTATGTGGTTGAAAATTTATGTGTTTTGTCAAAAATTTGTCTTTTTGGTAAAAAATAAATCTCATAGATTGAAAAGTGGCCTTTTTGATTGAGAATTCATGTTTTTGAGTTAAAAGTTCAACTATTTTGTGGAAAATGCAATAATATTGTCAAAAACTCAACTATCAGGTTGAAAATTTAACTGTTTTGTTGAACATAAGTCTATTTGGATAGAAAATTCTTTCTTGTGGTTTGAAAATTCATCTTTTTTGTTGAAAATTCAACTATATACTCAAAAAGTAAATAATTAGGTTGAAAAAGTAACTGTTTTACGTTGAAGTTGAATCTTTTTTCTTTTAATTTGATCATTCCATAGAAAATTCATCTTTTTATATTAAAAATTCAACAATTTGGTTAAAAATTAATTACTTTGTTGAAAATTATATTATTTTGATAAAATTAAAGTTATTTTCTTAAAAAGTCACATTTTTGTTCGAAAATTTAACTCTTTTGTTGAAAATTCATCCTTTTGGATTGAAAAGTCATCTTTTATGGTAGAAAAGTAATCTTTTTTGGCTGGAAAAAATAAGTAAATCTGAAATTTTTAATTTTCAATTTGGAATTGTTTTATTCCGCGTATAAAAGATTCTCTGTTGAAAATCTTACAGGGAAAATGTAAAATTGGTCAAGGAAAAATCAGAAAAAAGTTAGGAAGTTTGGAAAATGAAGTTTTTCAGCCACCATGAATAATTCTTATCATTTTAAAAAAATTATTAAAATGAATTTTTCATTTTATAGGTGTATAAAGCAGGAGAGACGCCAGTTTTTCTTCAAGGAAATCGTCCTGCTAAAGGAACGTCAATAACAATATGTGGATTTCAAGGATCTGGATGGGAATCTGCTTCCGACGCAATTCGATTTGCTATTGCATCTGTTGCTTTAACTTACACTAACGTAAGTTTTGAAAAATAATTGTCAACATAGTCTCTCACAATCCCTTAACATTTTTTTTTAATTTCTGGAAATACTTTAGAATATTTTTAAACAATTTAAAATATTTAAATACTTTGAAATTTTTAAAATTTCTTCATATCCCTTGAAATTGTTGAAATCCGTAGAAATGCCTTGAAATCAAATTTAATTAATTCCCTGATGTTCTACAAAAATTCGTTGCAAACACTTGAAATCTTTAGGAATCGTAAAAGTCCCTCGAATATAAGTTAAATTGAACTTATTCATTAAAATTCTCTAAGCAAAAAAAACGTTTAAATCCCTAGAAATCTTTGAAATCCTTCGAAATCTTTGGAAAACCTACAAAATTCTTCAAACACCTTTGATATACTTTTGTATGTGTTAGAATACCTTAAAATCTTTAAAATCTTTTGAAACATCGTAGAATTCATTGAAAAGCCTTTAAATCGGTGGAACTCGTTGAAAATCTCTTAAAATCCCTTTAAATCTCCGGAAAAATTTTGAAATGTACGTAAAAATGTTTTAAAACCCTATGAAAACTTTTTTAAAAACTCTTAAAATCCGTGGAAAAGTCCCTCGAAATGCATTGAAGTCCTTTGGAAACCCTTAAAATCTTTAATATCTTTTGAAACATCGTAAAATTAATTGAAACGCCTTAAAATTTGTGGAACTCGTTGGAAATCTCTTGAAATCCTTTAGAATCCTTTAAAATCCCCGGAAATTTTTGGAAATCTATAGAAATCTTTTGAAACCCCATGAAATCTTTTTAAAAATCTTAAAATTCGTGGAAAAATCTCTCAAAATCCATCGAAGTCATTTGGAAACCCTTAAATTTTCCTAATAGGTTTGGAAATTGTTGATATAATTTTGAATCACGTAAAATTTCAATAATATCTGACGAAATCGCTTAAAATACATGGAAATTCTCTAGAATCCCCTAAGCTTCCTTAAAATCTGTTGATGTATTTGAAATATTCTAAAACTTTTGGAATCCTGTAAAACTCCTTGAAATCTTTTTTTTCCATCAATTCTTTCAATATTTCAACATCATTTATTTCTATACCTTTTTTGTTATAATGATTTTTTATTGTAATTCTTCTTGAATCGCGAAAAAAATAAAAGAAATCCATTATTGGAAAATGAGTATCGACCTGTACTGAATTTCCTAAAATATGTGTGCGTAAAGAAAGATTCAAAATTAGAAATGTGTCCAGTTTAAACTAATATTTAAAAAAATTACAATGGATTCAAACCTATTGTTTATAAAAATGGGCACTTCTTTCAATTTTTTTGAACCGAGGCTGTCATGAGCAGTGGTGTAGTCGTAAAAAAAGTGACTTGGCTGTACTCTCCATAAACTACGTTACCAGTTTGAGGGGGTTTGGTTAAAAATTCTATTATTTAGTTGAAAATTTAATTATTTTGTTGAAAATGCAACTATATTGTTAAAAGTCACCTTTTTTATCAAAAATTCTACTACGTTGTTAAAACCTAATTTTTTGTATTTGAAGGTTCATCTTTTTGGTTGAAAATCCATTTTTCAAACTGAAAATTAAGCTGTTCCATTTTTGGTTAAAAATTAATCTTTTTCAGTTAAAAATTTATCTTTTTTAGTTGAAGGTTCAACTTTTTGGTTGAAAATGTATGTATTTTGTTAAAAATTCATCTTTCTTGGTAGGAAATTCAATCTTATTGGCTGAAAATTCATCCTTTTGGGTTGAAATATCAACTGTTATATTCTTCGTTGAGAATTCATCTTTTTGTTTGAAAAATCGATTTTTTTTAAGGATTCATAATTATAGTGGAAAATTCAACTATTTGCTTATCAATTAACTTTTATGTTAAAAATTCTACTGTTTTGTAAAAAATTAATCTTCTTGGCTGAAATATTTGACAATTTGGTAGAAAATTAAACTATTTGTTTAAAATTTAATCTTTTTGGTTGAAAAATCATATTTTTGGTTTGAAAATTCAACTTTTTATATACATAATTCGTCTTTTTGGCTTCAAAATTAAATAATATTGTTGAAAATTTCCGTATTTTGTTGAACTTCGTCTTTTTTGGTGGAAAATTAATCTTCTTGGTCAAACATTCATATTTTTGATTGAAAATTTATCAACTTTGTTGAAAATTAATTCTCTTTGTTAAACTTTTTTTATCTGTAAATTTAACTATTCTATGTTTGGTTAAAAATTTATCCTGTATATTGGATAAGTTGGAAATTAGTCTTTTTTATAGAACGATATTCTTCTTGGTCGAAAATTCATCTTTTTGGTTGACAATTTAACAATTTTGTTGAAAATTCCTTTTTTTTTTTTTGTTCAAACTTATTCTTTCTTAACCAAGCTTTTACCTGAAAATGTGACTAGGCCGTTTTTGATAAAAAATTTATCTTGTATATATTGTATAAGTAAAAAATTCAACTATTCAGTAGAAAATTCATGTATTTGATTGAAAAGTGGTCTTTTTTGGTAGAAAAATATTCCTGTTTGTTGAAAATTAAACTATTTGGTAGACTTTACATATTTTGTTAAAAAATCGACTTTTGGGTATAAAATTATTCTTGTTTGTCGAGAAATCAACTTTTTGTTTGAGAATTCAACTACCTTGTTAAAAATGTATCTTTCTTGATTGAAAATTATCCTTTTTCGTTCAAAATTAATCTTTTCCGATTTAAAAGTCCACTGTTTTCTAAAAAATTCGACATTTTGTTTAAAAACTTCACTCTTTTGTTCAAAATTCATTTTTCATGGTAGAAAAGTCATCTTTCTTGGTTGAAAATAAACTTTTTTGATGAAAATTGAACTGTCTTCTAAAAAATGTATCTTTTTGCCTTGAAAATTCAAGTACTTGATTGAATTTTAATGTTTTTTCTTTGAAAATTTGATCATTTGATTGAAATTGCATCTTTGTATGCTGAAAATTCAACTATTTGGTTACAAAATTAAACTATTTTGTTAAAAATCTAATTACTTTGGGAAAATTTCACTTTTTTGTTAGTCATCATTTTTGGTCGAAAATTCAACTATGTTGTTAAAAATTTATCATTTTAAATTGAAAATTCATCTTTTATGGTAGAAAAGTTATCCTTCTTTGTTGAAAATGTATCTTTCTTGGTTGAAAAGTAACTTTTTTACATAAAATTCAACTATCTTTGAAAAAATTCTTCTTTTTGGCTTGAAAATTCTTTTATTTGGTTAAATTTTTAACTCTTTTTTGGAAAACTCGCCTTTTTTACTGAAAAGTTCATCTATTTGGTTGTTAATGCAACATTCCTTCGAAATTTTTTTTCAACTTTGTGTTTTTGTGTTGAAAATTCATCTCTTCGGGTAGAAAATCTTTTTTTTAAATTCAACTATTTTTTGGAAAATGCATTATATTTCGGCTTGCAATCTTAAGAATTTAAAATGTTTCGCATTGAATTTAATATATTATCTACATTAATTTTATTTAAAAAATTTATAAACGTAAAATACGTCTTTAACCAACAGCTACGTTACTGTAGGGAGAGTGGGAGGTAAAAAAAGCCCAAAATTGGTAACATAGTTTATGTAAGGCCCATAATTTGAAGATTACAAATTATTTTCTGTTTTTTATTTCTGATTCAGGTATCGTTCACTCTACACAATCAAGTAACAGGAGAACTTGTAACTGGAATCCGCAAACCACACGAGCCTTACGATATTTTAACTTCCATCTGTGAACAACCTCTTTCTCTGAAAACGACTTGGCACTTAAATAGCGCTAAAACTTCGAGGTTTAAAATATCTGGTTACGTCGGATACTTAAAACCGGATTCAATCGCAGTTCGTCACATCTTTATTAATCGGAGACCCACGATGTGCCTTCAGATTCAAAACTTGATCCTCAAAACAATGGACAACCTTCGTAATGAACAAAAAATTTCATCATCGGTGGAAATTTACTTTTTGATTTACATCGAGTGTCCCTTTTCTGATTACATCCTATCCAGTTACGCAAGTAGAACCTTTGTAGTATTTCAAAACTGGGAAAAGGTTTTGGATCGGATCAAAATTGGCATCCTGAATACCGTATCGACGGATTATGATATGGAAGCTGAGACTAGTAAGGCTCAGAAAATAGATTTTAACTCAAACAAACATTGTAGGTTTTAAAATCTATACATTCTTGGAGGCCGTGTATAAATTTAGCAAACTTATTTTCTGAAATTTGGAACTATTTACCCCCCTTTTTTTAGGGTAAATAAGATTAGACCCGCCCCCCTTCTTACGTAATTTTTGTCGACTAAATTTTGTTCGAGAAAGACGTGATATCTTCAAAACAGTTGAATTTTCTTCTAAATTGTTGAATTTCGCAGCCAACAAGACGAATTGTCTACAAAACAGTTGAATTTTCAACAAAAAAATTAATTTTCAACCAAACAGTTGAAATTTAAAGTAAATTGTTGAATTTTCAGATAAAAAATTAATTAAAAAAAACGAATTTTCAACAAATTATTTGAATTTTTAACCTACAAAGATGAATTTTCAAGAAAAAATATAATAGATAATATTACAACTAAAACATATTTTTATTTTAAATGAAAAGCAGTTGAATTTAACCAAAAAAGGCCAATTTTTAACAATACAAACATGAATCCTCACCTCAAAAAAAGAATTTTGGAAAAAATATATAAATTATCAACCGAGAAGATTAATTTTCTACCAAGAGAGATGAATTTTTTAATCAAAAAGACGAATTTTCAACCAAGACAGATTTTTCAGTCAAAAAAGAAAAAAAATTCAATCCAAAATCTTGAATTTTCAAGCCAAAAAGACCAATTGTTTTAAAAAGAAGACGAATTTTCAAGAAATTACATAGATTTTCGACGAAATAGTTGAATTTTTAAACTAAAAAATATCAATTTTAAACCAAAACTTCAAGAGTTGAATTTTTATCACAAAAAAACTAATTTTCTACAAAACAGTTGAATTTTCTACTAAATTGTTGAATTTCGCAGCCAATAAGACGAATTGTCTACAAAACAGTTGGAATAATATTTAATATTTCAACTAAAGAATATTTTCATTTTAAATCAAAAACAGTTGAATTTAACCAAAAAATACCAATTTTCAACACAAAAACTTGAATCCTCAACTGAAACAGATTAATTTTTAACCAAACAGTTACATTTTTAACAAAAAAAAATTAATTTTCTACCAAAAAGTCAAATCCTTCACAAAATACATCAACTTTGAACGAAATAGTTGAACTTCCAACCAAAAAGATTTTTTTTCTACCAAAAAGATAAATTTCCAACACAATAAATAAATGTTTAACCGAATTGTTGAATTTTCAACCAGACTTTTAATTCTCTGCCAAAAAGACGAATTTTCAACAGATTACATACATTTTAAACCAAATAGTTGAAATTTTAAAATACAAAAGATAAATTTTGAACCAAAAAATCAATAGTTACATTTTTATTACCAAAAATTCATTTTCAACAAAAAAAAAAGAATTTTCTACAAAATAGTTGAATTTGTAACCAAATGGTTACATTTTCAGTT